>MU709953.1:184950-212122 GCA_026770625.1 Nicotiana glauca
ATTTAGTTTTTATTTTAAATTTTGAAATTTGTTATTACTTCCGCAAGGTATCAGGCTTACCCGGTCGCGAAGACCAGGTGCCGTCATGGCGTGTTCACGATTGGTGAACTAGGGTCGTGACATTAAACAATTCTCCTAACTCATCACACCTAGAATATTTAAAATAGACTAAGCACAAAAGCAAAACATCTTCACCTTAAGATTTGACTCACAAGTACCATGCATTATTCACAACTCACCCACTTAGTCTAACATAGAGGTCACTGACTTACCTTTTCCTTCATGGATCAAGTGCTGTCACACAACAAAAGAGAGTAGTTCTACACAATAAACTTTAAGAACAATTAGGAACTCAATATAGAAGGAATTCACTCACTCTCAAAAATAATATTCATATGCCACAAAAGATGCACCATTGGCTTTGCCGTAGTGTACTACTCTACTAATCGGGCTCACTTACTCTAGGATCAAGTAGGACTTTATTTGGTTGTAATGTAGGCTATGAGACGGGTAGGATACATTTCGATATAAGAGTGACTACACCTCCCTAAGTACTTTAATACATGCACTTTATCATTTAAAATTCCACACTTATGTCAAACCAAAACTCCAACTTCACATCAATGTATATCACCCCATACTTCTTTAAGCACAATTACATCAAGAACTACCACTTATCAAGGAATATTTTTCGCAACAATAAAACTATTTTTTTTCTTTCATTTCTTTTTCTTTCCAATTCTAGTGGCTCTTACTTTTTCAAAATAGTGCGCCTTTCTCCTTATCTCATTATTCCACTCAAAAGCCAAACCAACCACCCCTACTTTAACTTTTACAAAGTTCATAACTATTCAAGTGCTCGTAAGAGGTTAAATTGTTCAAATAGATATTTATACAAATAAATGGGTAAGGCTTGAAATGTGATTGCCATAGAAACATGATTACAAGCTCAAAGGGGTTAACTACGATACGTAGCAATTAGGCGGGTAAAATATATATATATGGTTCAACAAAGAAATGTCAATATCACTTCCAAGACTGGCCAAAAATGTTGTTTCTCTTTGAAAACACATGCGTAAGTTCTAGACATAAAATGCAATGCATAGAATAACATAAAACCTTACACACACATAGCACACAACTCACTCAATATTGGATTCATCAAGACACTCTAGTCAAAGTAGTTAAGCAAAGTTAAGATCATATGATTTAAGGTACTTATACAAGTGTCAATGTAACGACCCGACCGGTTGTTTTGAGCCCTAGCGAGTTATTTAGCAGTTTGAGGCAATGAACAGCTTCAATTTAGATATTACGACTTGTACGCGTGGTCGGAATTGAGTTTCGGGAAGTTCAGATTTGAATTAGGAAGAGAACTCTCATTTCGGAAGCTTAAAATCTAAAGAATTAACTAGGATGGGATCTTTTGAGTAAACAACCTTAGAATTAGGATCTCAAGGTTCCAGCAGGTTTGTATGATGATTTTGGACTCGGGCGTATTTTGGAAGAAATTTCATAAGTTTGGGTTAAAGTGCATTTTAGTGATATTGATGTCTGTTTGGGATTCCGAGTCTGGCAATAGCTCCGTATGGTGATTCTGGAGTTGGGAGCGCGATCGGAAGTGAATTCGGAGGTCCGCAGGTCATTTTGGAACCATTTGGCTAAAGGTACAATTTGGAGGATTTTGAGAGGTTTGACTAGAAGTTTACTTTTTGATATCGGGGTGAGAATCTAATTCTGAAAGCTGAAATAGGTCCACAATGCTGAATATGACTTGCCTGCAAAATATGAGGTCAATCGGGCGTGATTTGATATATTTAAGCCTCGAAAGTAGAAGTTGGAAATTCTAAAGTTCATAAAGCTTGAATTGGGGTGTAATTCTTGGTTTTTGTGTTGTTTGATGTGCTTTTAGGCCTCCAGCAAGTCCGTAATTTGTTTTGGCACTGGTTGGTCTGATTGGTTGGGGTCTCGGAGGCCTCGGGTGGATTCCAGGTGACTAACAGACCAAAATTTGGAATTTTTGGGTAGCTAAAGGGTCTGGATGCTGGTATTTTTGCTTATGCGGTGGGTTGACCGCAGAAGCGGCCTCGCAGAAGTGGAAAGGGAGTCGTAGAAGCAGATTTTTGGTCAAGGCTCGAGGACCGCAGATGCTGTCAAGATTCCGCAGAAGCGAGACCGCATTTGCGGAAGGCTAGTCGCAGAAGCGGAAAAGGGTAGGCCTAGGGAAAGCCGCAGAAGTGGCAGACTGTCCGCAAAAGCGGGACCGCGGAAGCGGAGGTTTTTCCGCAGAAGCGAAAGTAGCTGGAGGCAGAGGGGTTTTCTTAAAATCGGGATTTGGCCATTTTCTCTCATGTTTTCATGGCTTGGGCAATTTTTGGGGAGCTTTAAGAGGGGACTTTCGTCATCAACGTCAAGGTAAGTCACTCCCACCTATTTTGAATTAAATACATCAACTAAGTATGGATTTGAGCATTTAAATTAGTATTAATTTGAGGTTTTGGTGGAAAACCTAGAAATTAGTAATCTTGGAATTTAGCCACGATTTCGGGGATGAAATTAAGAGAAAATTAAATAATTGAGTTCGTGAGTTCATGGGTAATCTTTATCTTCAAAAAATTTTGGATTCCGGGCACGTGGGCCCGAGGGCATTTTTGTCAACTTTTCGATCGAGGTTAGGAATTGCTATAAATTTGATTATAATGAATACCTTAGCATATATTAATGGATTTACATATTTATTGGCTAGTTTTGGAGCGTTGTGCATCGATTCGAGTCTTCGAAAGGGCGTGGAATGCCGGTTATGGACCTTCGGAGAGAGGTGAGTCTCCTTTCTAACCTTGTAAGAGGGGATTGTCCCCATAGGTGAAATAATTGATTATGTGCTCCTATTTGTGGGGGATACATACGCCCAAGGTGACGAGAGTCCGTGCATAGCTACTATTATGCCATTGTTCGGGTAGTTAGGACCCAAAAGCATGCCATACTTGGATTAATTGTAAACTTACCGACATTTGAATTGCTTAAATCACATCGAATTACCAAACGAATATCTAAACAGATAAAATCTCATTTTTCTTAAATGTTTAAAAGAGGATTTGTTTTCATTGGATAATTACTCCGTGTGGACTTCTTAATTGACTGCCTATGTGTTATATTTTGGAACCGGCCGAACGCCTCGGCACATTAAATAGATGCATCTATAGGCGTGTCGTCGACCCTCGGCAAGTGCACAGTTTACTTTCTGTTGGAGCGGGTCGTTGACCTTGGCATGATTTACGCATGCTTGTATTGCTGCTTGAACTTATTAAAGTTGTTATTGCCTCTTTATGGCTTGAGAATATTTGGAAAAATAATGGAAAAGGAAGTTGGGAAATTTCCCATAAAAAGGAATAATAGTTTACTTGTTTCCTTCTATTTGATAAAATCATGTTGGTAGAAATTCATGATTTAATGTAATATTGACATCATTATTAGACCATTGGTAAGTGTCGAAGTTGACCATCTCGTCTCTACTTCTTCGAGATTAGGCGGAATACTCATTGAGTACACGTTGTTTATGTACTAATACTATACTTCTGTGCATTTTTGTTGCACGGGTATATGTAACTCTAGCGGTCTACCGGGCGTAGCAGCACAGATGATTCTGGGACTAGGTGAGCTGTATTATTCGAGACGGCCACAGCTAGAGCAGTCCCTTCCAGTATACTCTATTTACTTTTTGTCCACTGTATTTCGGATGGATGTTATATTTTATTTCCTTGTCAGTAGATGCTCATGCACTTGTGACACCGGGTTCTGGGATGGTTTGAAGTATTTTATATTAACTGCTTATCATTTAAATTCGATTTGAGACTATTATCTTTTAAAATTGCTAAATTTGAAGGAAATTCCTAGATTTTAAAAAGTATTAAAACGAGATTTGGATTAAGTAACTTGGTTGTCTTTCCTGACAGCAGTGTACAGCGCCATCACGACCCTTAGTGGATTTTGGGTCGTGACAACATGGTATCAGAGCACTAGGTTCCTAAGATCTCACAAGTCATGATCAAGTCTAGTAGAGTCTCGCGGATCAGTACGGAGACGTCTGTACTTATCCTCGAGAGACTGTAGGACTGTTAGGAGTACTTCCCTTCGTGATTCCTTATCGTGTGATTTGATTCCTGTGAGGCTTATGCCTTTGTTTCTTTCCTACTCAATCTTATGCGATGCGAAGCACTTGTCATAAATCGAGAATTGAAGAATTGTAATGGCACTACGAATGTGGTGTGGGATGTTTCTCCTGGGATAGTTGATTCGACTATTATCGTCACCTTGTTGAAGGGTATTTTATTGTTTCAAGCTCAGTAGCGGTCTTCTGAGAGCTCTGAGGTTAGGCACAAGTTGCCATGATGCTTATGAACAATCGTTCGGTAGTATTATTATAATGGTAGGATGTTTGCCTATGTATCGGGGCAGTGAATAACTTGAAGGGAGGTTTACTCAGTGTATGATCTAGAGATTCGGTGTTTTATTCATGGCAAGGGAAAGGCAATTGGGCAGAGAATGTTCAAGTTTGGGTTGATAAGGTATCGAGACTTGGTATTTGCTAGCGTGGCAGAGCTTTCTTCTACAATGCGGTGTCGTTGTCCTTATTAAAGGTACTAAATTCGTCGGTGTTATGGTGTTCTGAAATGCCTTAGGGTATTGAGGAATAGTGTTGGAGAAACTATTGTTAGACATCGCGAGGTAGGGTGGTTCAGGATTGGATCAACATTTCTAATATTGGCAGCTCGAGAAAGATAATCTCCAGCAAAAATTTAAAGTTAGTAGCGATTTGTGGATTCAAGTGCTACGAAGATAGATTTTATTAAGGCAACAACTAAGTAGGAAAGTAAGAGGAAAGATGTGTGGAAAGTGCCAGGCAATGGAAAAAATTTCTAGGATGCCAAGTATAAGAAGCAAAGGTCGAATAATCGATTAAGGGGATGAGTTCCTCCAAAGTGGGAGAGTGGCAGAGTTGCATATGGGCTTTGCAGTGGAATGACCACGTGCCTCAAGGGGAGTTTGGAGTGATTGAGAATGTTAGTGATTGATGATTGGGGTCTACGGACTTAATTTGAAGTATAGGCTATTATGCGGCAGGAGATTTGATATGACGAAAAGGAGCTGCCTAAAAGAAATAAGGATGCAGCATAACTTCAAATTGGAAGGTTGTTGCCGCACATTTAAATAATGTCCACGAGGGGTAAATGGACTTGTGCAGCTAGAGATTGAGCTCAGACTCAGGATGTGTTATTGATGTCATAATGATTGTACCCCATGCAACAGCGTTGGAAGATGTCGGGGAGAGGTTTTATAGGTGGGTTACCTAAGTGAGCAGATTAACGGTCGTATGGTTGGCGAGGCTTCTGCGAAGAATTCTATCGGTTATATTGCAAAGAGATCGGTTGTGCAAATATGTTTGATGAGTCAGGATATAAGAAGGGGTTTCCCAGAAAGATTTCGAGAACTTTGGCGGTTGATTGCGCAAGGTTATGTCAATAAGAGATAAAGAGGATGGGTGAGTTCCAGGTTTGTGAAATAATATCTTCATGCTAAGTGGGAGAGTCCCACCGCTTATGATTGGGTTGCATGGATAACTACTTGCGAGATTTTTTGGCTATTAGCATATCGATGGGCTATTTCAGCTACGGGAAAGGACCATAATTGGTAATTTAAGCAAAGGAAGTATTAAAGGTAGGCTATCGTTGGCCTTATTGGCCCATGTTCAGACTTGGAGGAAGATTCAGGATTTTGTTTTGTATAGTTGCGGGTTCTAGGGAAAGTGATTTGGCGGGTTCTTCGCCAAGGGGGTATTCATGTGATGGAAGACTCATGGAGTTGATTATATTCAGGTCCAAGTCAGAGCGGGTGGCTCTCAACAGCGGTCATGGTAAATTCACAAGATGAGGTGTGATGCCTAATAATTTTGAGCGTATGGTTACGGGTAAGAATCAAGCTTGTTAGCAGCCTATGAGAGGAGGCACAGAATGATCTGTGATGCTTTGGCTTGCGATATAGCAATTGGGAGGTGTGAAAACAGTTCGTGGGATTTGAGACAGCAAGGTCTCGCGGTTCAAAGTTACTCAGGGTGAGTGCGGATAGAGTATGGTAAGTGTTGGATGGAGTTATTATTGTTTCGATGGCAATCAAGGATAAATTGGACAAAGATAGATTGACTATCCATGATCGAGTTGGAATATTGGTGGTGGAGATCAGTTACTTCCGTGTGATCAAGTTATGCAAGTGATTTGTGATGGTGCGTATGAGGCTTGTCAGCCGCCGTAATTGATATTATTCAGGAGCCTTCTTCTGTTATGGCTTGTTATATGGAAGTGGATTTCGGGAGGGCTATGGTGCCTTAGACCACTACCTAGATGTTTGCATGTTCTACAATTATAAGAATTTGCCTGTGTGTTGCTATGTTTCTCCTTAAGTGAGTTCAGCAAAAAGATTTTATATGATGAAGTGTTGACCTATTAGTGGTTCTGGAGTTATGATAAGAATCATGTCCTATCGTACATTGGCATATCGGGTGCAGTGAGTAATATGGAATTTGAAGTGAGAATCAAGGTTACAGTTCGGTGCGGACAAGGGTATCACAAGCTCGGATGAGCAGGAAAGGAGTTTCGATGTTTAAAGTAAGTTGGTATTGTCTTCAGCATCACCTGAGTCAGTGTTTTGTAAGAAGGGCTTGTATCATGGTTAATGATTCTTGATCACTTTTCATCGTTGGTGCGGCCGGTGGTTGGGATGTACGGACCTGTTATGTGTTTCGAAGGGTTGTGGGAGCGCATCCTACAGGAAGATTGTATAAGTGTGACATGTGGTCACTTGATTGATTAAAGATTTAAACCAAGTATGAGGATGGTGGTAATACCATTTATTCGAGAATTTATGCCTGGAGGGCACTCTGGTTATTGGGTTAGGGACTGTGGAGGTTCGCTCCAGCTACGAGGGTTGTTTTTATGTGTTATGAGCAGAAATGAGGGTCATAATGGACCTTGGAAAGGTTATTAGCCTATTCAGTGCAATTAGAATCGGCTTGAGGTCGGTGGATGGCTTCAAATGTGAATGTGGGCTCTATATCAGGCCAAATGTGATCATTTCAGCAATGCGCTCCGTATGGAGGAGCCTTCAGGTTGTTATTTTGTTGCCAGATATTCAATATAGTGATGCATTGCATCATGTGAGTCATGAGACGGCTTAAGAAATTGCTTACGTGTTGAGGATCTGAGTAGAAATGATGTTATATGAGCCAAATGGCTCTTGAGATTCAGATTGTACGTTGCACCTCAGTTGTGCTTGAGTTTTGTAGCTTATGGCGCTATTTGTCCCCTCCGGGATGGTATTATGCACTTAGCATGCTTGTGACTGAAATTCGATATTTTATCGTAGTGATCCAATTTAGCTCGATGTGGATCCATGTGTGGATCGGTGGCACGCCGCCATGGGTATGTTATTTTGGATCGGGTTGCGCGCCGCAACAGTGTGATGTTGAGTATAGTTTTCTATGTGTTATTTTTGTATGCTTTGCTTCCTATTTTCTAAGGAAAGTCCGTATTAGTGCGTGAGTTAGGTAATTCCTTCCAGAGTTCGTTTTCTTTTGTATCGCATTCGAATTGGTGGCCTATTAGCACATTGTGGCATCATATGAGACTTTTGGTCATGTCGGGGTGGCTTATTGCCTGAACAGTTCGTACTAGGTGAGACGAGATCATTGGATTCGGGATAAGTGCAATCTGACTTTATGGAATATGTTAAGGAGAAAAGATCATTATTTGGTTCAGAATGTGGTAATGTTTCTTGTCAAAAGTATAGACTCAATGATTGGTTGACTCGGCAGTTGATTATGAATTTCTACACATCTCTTCCATTGTGGCGGCATTGTAAGGGTTAGAGTAAGACCTATGTATGTCATGGGTTGAAATGGGAGCATCAGATTCGTGGAATTTTGACTATATTTATCAAAAAATGTTATTGTGGTCCGATGGGTAAAGTGATGCTAGGTGCAAACTCAGTAAAGTTAAGCAGCCATGTTTGGGTACAGCGTGAAGTGATTAATGTGGTGATCTTATGGTGTAAATAGGTCGGGCATAGAATTCCGGATGTTATAATTGGTCTTTAAGGAATATCTGCTTGAATAAAAGAATATATCTTTAGAATTGATCGAGCTAATGTGCTCAAATGAGTTGTGTTAGCCCGGGAAGGTGCATGAGAAGTTAAACAGCGATTTCAGATCACTCCAGTGTAGTTCTCAGCACGTTCGAGGAAGAACATATGTTTAAGTGGGAGAGAATGTAATGACCCGACCGGTCATTTTGAGCCCTAGCATATCGTTCAGCAGTCTGAGGCCATGAACAGCTTCAAATCAGGTATTACGACTTGTACGCATGGTCAGAATTGAGTTTCGGGAAGTTCCGTGTTGAATTGGGAAGAGAACTCTCATTTCGGAAGCTTAAAATTGAAAGAATTAACTAGGATGGGATCTTTTGAGTAAACGACCTCAAAATCAAGATCTCAAGGTTCCAACAGGTTCGTATGATGATTTCGGACTCGGGCGTACATCAGGTCTTGGATAACCCGGGAGCATTTTGGCGTCTATTGTGGAAGTTAGCATTTTGGAAGAAATTTCATAAGTTTGGGTTGAAGTGCATTTCAGTGATATCGATGTCTGTTTGGGATTCCGAGTCTGGGAATAGCTCCGTATGGTAATTCTGTAGTTGGGAGCGCGATCGGAACTGAATTCGTAGGTCATTTTGGAACCATTTGGCTAAAGATAGAATTTTGAGGATTTTGAGAGGTTTGACTGGAAGTTGACTTTTTGATATCGGGGTTGGAATCCGATTTCGAAAGCTGGAATAGGTCTGCAATATTGAATATGACTTGCGTGCAAAATTTGAGGTCAATCGGGCGTGATTTGATATGTTTAAGCCTCGAAAGTAGAAGTTGAAAATTCTAAAGTTCATAAAGATTGAATTGGGGTGTAATTTGTGATTTTTGTGTTGTTTGATGTGATTTGAGGCCTCGAGCAAGTCCGTAATGTGTTTTGGGACTGGTTGGTATGACTGGTTGGGGTCACGGGGGCCTCAGGTGGATTCTGGGTGACTAACGAATCGAAATTTGGAATTTCTGGATAGCTGAAGGGTCTGGTTGCTGGTGTTTTTGATACTAGTGTGGGTTGACCGCAGAAGAGACCCCGCAGAAGCAGAAAGGGAGCTGCATAAGCGAATTTTTGGTCAAGGCACGAGGACCGCAGATGCGGTCAAGATTCCGCAGAAGCAAGACCACACCTGCGGAAGGCTAGTCGCAGAAGAGGAAGAGGGTAGGCCTATGGGAACCCGCAGAAACGGCAGACTGTCCGTAAAAGCGGGACCGCGGAAGCGGAGGTTTTTCCGCAGAAGCGAAAGTAGCTGGAGGCAGAGGGGTTGTTTTAAAATCGGGATTTGGCCATTTTCTCTCATATTTTCATGTCTTGGGCGATTTTTGGGGAGCTTCAAGAGGGGATTTTCGTCATCAACGTCAAGGTAAGTCACTCCCACATATTTTGAATTAAATACATCAACTAAGTATGGATTTGAGCATTTAAATTAGTATAAATTTGAGGTTTTGGTGGAAAACCTAGAAATTGGTAATCTTTGAATTTAGCCACGATTTTGGGGATGAAATTAAGAGAAAATTATATAATTGAGTTCGTGAGTTCATGGGTAATCTTTATCTTCAAAAAATTTCGGATTCCGGGCATGTGGGCCCGAGGGCATTTTTGTCAACTTTTCGATCGGGGCTAGGAATTGCTATAAATTGGATTATAATGAATTCCTTAGAATATATTAATGGATTTACATAATTATTAGCTAGTTTTGGAGCGTTGTGCATCGATTCGAGTCTTCGGAAGGGCGTGGAATGTCGGTTATGGACCTTCGGAGTGAGGTGAGTCTCCTTTCTAACCCTATGAGAGGGAATTGTCCCCATATGTAAAATAATTGATTATGTGCTCCTATTTGTGGGGCTACATATGCACGAGGTGACGAGAGTCCGTGCGTAGCTACTATTATGCTATTGTCCGGGTAGTTAGGACCCAAAAGCATGCAATATTTGTATTAATTGTAAACTTACCGACATTTGAATTGCTTGAATCACATCGAATTAGCAAACGAATTTCTAAACAGATAAAATCTCATTTTTCTTTAATGGTAAAAGAGGATTTGTTTTTATTGGATAATTACTTTGTGTGGACTTCTTGATTGACTGTCTGTGTATTATATTTTGGAATGGGCCGAACGCCTCAACAGATTAAATAGATGCATCTATAGGCGTGTCGTCGACCCTCGGCAAGTGCACAGTTTACATTTCTATTGGAGCGGGTCGTCGACCTCGGCATAATTTGTGCATGCTTGTATTGATGCTTGAACTTATTAAAGTTGTTATTGCCTCTTTATGGCTTGTGAAAATTAGGAAAAATAATGGAAAAGGAAGTTGGGAAATTTCCCATAAAAGGAATAATAGTTTACTTGTTTCCTTCTATTTGATAAAAATCATGTTGGTAGAAATTCACGATTTAATGTAATGTTGACATCATTATTAGACCATTAGTAAGTGTCGAAGTTGACCATCTCGTCTCTACTTCTTCGAGATTAGGCGAGATACTCATTGAGTACACGTTGTTTACGTACTCATACTACACTTTTGTGCATTTTTGTTGCACAAGTATATGTAACTCTAGCGGTCTACCGGGCATAGTAGCACGGATGATTCTGGGACTAGGTGCGTTGTATTATTCGAGATGGTCGCAACTTGAGCAGTCCCTTCTAGTATACTGTATTTACTTTCTGACCACTGTATTTCGGATGGATGTTGTATTTTATTTCTTTGTTAGTAGATGCTCATGCACTTGTGACATCGGGTTCTGGAATCGTTTGAAGTATTTTATATTAACTACTTATCATTTAAATTCGATTTGGATTAAGTAATTTGTTTGGCTTGCCTGACAGTAGTGTCTGGCGCCATCATTACCCTTAGTGGATTTTGGGTCGTGACAGTCAAAAATTGAGTCAAAGCATCACAACTAGAATACTCACTATTCTCAAGGCATAACAAAGCCAAGAGATATGGCTGCAATGCAAAATACAACACAGTGGATCCTGTTCCTAAAAACCTAACTACGCCCGGTTCAAATAAAACCTTTGGAAAAGAATCGCGGCACAAAAAAAACCAAGAGAAAATTACTACACTACCTACAAAGAAAATAATTTTTGTTAGACTTAAATCCCTCAATAATCCACAAAAGAAAATTAATTAATTAAACTAATACAACTAAAATACCATAGAAAGTCACTCAGACAATCTCCGCACCCCACACTTAAATTTGTACCTTGTCACCAATGCATACCATAACTGACAAGACGGTAAAATAAACTCCTTGGTAGGACAAAAGAGGAAGCACTAGCAGCTCATGGGGTACTTAAACTTCTCCCAGGCTTGGTCGTTCGTGCGGGTACCTCACACTTAGTTCTAACCATCTGGTTTGTTGTTGCATCCTTCCAATAACTTTGCTTTCCATGCTCTTAGAAAATCATAACTTGACACTACAAAATAATGCAATAATAAAAAATAAAAAAATAAAAGTAATACAAAAGAAAGTTGTAAAGCTGGGTTGCCTCCCAACAAGCGCTTTATTTAACGACGCGGCATGACGCGAATCACTTTCTGCCTCCACTTCAAACTTATGAATTTGAGCCCAAGTTTTAATTCTGCTACATGATCATGCTCTTGTGACGATACAAATTTTTGCGAACCAAAAATTAAATGATACTTTATGAAATTTTTGGCTTTCAACCGAGGAGTGTCATTTTGCCCAGACGGCCTTGAAAATTTCATAATATAGGGCTCATCTACCTCTTCCTTTGACCCTTGCATTGGCTCATAAAGATCAGTTTCCATTACACCGTCTGATCATAATGTAGAGAAGTTTTTGGAATGAGGTCCAATGTGCTCAAATACATGAATTTAAATATTTTTAACCTCCTCAACACCAACCACACTAGAGTCAACTAAATTTGTATCTTCAACGTCCCCGGTTGACTCTAGTATTACTTCTTCAACATTGGCATCCTCAAATTCTAGCTGGATAGATTATTGGTGTTGTACTCTGACCTCCTCCACTAGCACCTCCTCATTTTTTTTTAAATCCTCCATTATTATGGCAATTTTTGCAGCCAATTCATGCTCATATTGGATACTATCCACAATATCAACTTGTTGCGCTTTACAAGGTTCAATTAATTTATTCACTTGTACCTCCAAATTGTGAATAGTTGCCCCTTGCATTTGTATTTACAGTGGTTTCTTATCATATAGTTCCATGAAACACTTTAACATATGTTTGATCTCCTTCAGGTCAGCTTCTCAGGATTCTTTGTTCCTATTAACTTCACCATAAAAAGTAGAACCACATAGTAAGGGGTTGGGGGACAATAAGAAATATAAACACAACCATGAAAGTGACCATCTTGACCACCACACATATCACACACATTCCACACATAAGATTGAGTTGGTGCACATAACTCGCTCTCGAGAAAATTTTGATAATTTTGCAGTGGGTGGTTTCCTTTACAATAACCATGAGGAGGATTAAAAGTAGAATTACCAACATCAAAACTCTCATAATTCCAAGATGCCTCATTTTTAAAATCAACAAGTAAAAAATAAAAATAAAAATCAAATACAAAAAATAAAAGTAAAAGTTCAAACTTAAAACCTAGCAATATATACACCAACAGCAATACCATTAGTTCCCTGGCAACGATGCCAAAATTTAATCACGCCTAACTATGCCTTATAAAACGGACTAAGCGGTCGTCAATTGAGAGCTCTTCAACCAACAACAATAATAACACAATTGAACAAATAGAGAAAATACTATAACAAATCCATATTAATGTAATAGGAAAATAATCCTCCAATAGATTCTATCAAAATCCTAAATAACAAATTAGCTATTCATAATAGTATGCATAACTACAATACTAGAATTCATAACCAACAATGAAAATAGAAACAAGGAAGTGAAAAACTTGCAGTAGAATTCTCCATCTTGCTCCTAGTGTGTTCTTGCCTCCTTAGGTCGAATCCCCGGTCTAAAGTTGGTCTCCCCAGCCTCCTTAGGTCTAAATTATATCAAAAGTTTATCGTCCCTCAAAATAGCATCCTTACATGTATTTCTACCAAACAGGGTCGGACCCAGACAAAATACCTTCTCATGCGCGAAATAGAACTCTAGGTTTGCAAAATTTGCACGGGCACGCCGCATGAGGCGACGTACCACGCGGTGTGCTTGTGTGAAAGTTCAGAGAGCTGATTCTGACAGGCTGTAGGAATTTTCCTCAAGCACGGCGCGGACGCGGTATTAGGAATTTGGGAAAATGTAAAAAAATAAAAGTTGTAGCACTTTTAAATAGCTTTCAAACGATATATTGTGGAACCCAAACGAAATTCTGAGCTAAAGTTTATGTGCAGTCTAATAAGGACAAAAATACATGGAACTTTCTAAAATAAGATGCAAATATAAAGCTACAAGCATCACAAACTAATATTATTGTAAGTCTAATAATTACAAATATACAGAGATTGAATTTTTCTATTTAGTTTTGGTAGAGTATTAGCATGACTAGAGTGATTTTATTTTGTGCCTCGCACAACTTACACTAGTTGTGTGAGGCCTCTTTTTTTTATCTCACATATTTATGGATCTGTATCTTGTATATCTGGGTCCACAAAGTTCTGAGACCCACACAGTTGTGAGATAAAAAAGAGACCTCACACAACTAGTGTCAGTTGTGTGAGGCATAAAATAAGATTTTTCTCATGACTATGTTTTAAGCAAGAAAACATGAGACTTATGAGTAACTGGAACAAATTCGAAGGTGGAACAATGAGTATGATGGGCCTCTAAAGATGTAGCAGATGAGACAATAATGTCATTGATCCGCAACGTCCACATATGTCAATTCAATAAGCCTTACATAGTACCAAAAAGAAAAGATCTTTTTCTAAGCCCTTTTAAGCCCAATCGATATCTTTTACTGTTGTGATAAAACTGACATATTTAAACTATATAATGAAATTCCAAAGCACAATCAACAGAAAACTATAATAGAAAAGGAAACAAACCAATATATGAATTCCCCAATTCAAACAAACTCGGTTGTTTGGATACACCACAACTCCCTCTATTCTATAACAAACTAATAACAACTCAGAAGAATATATTTTTTTATTAGATGAGGTAATCGAGCAACAAATATATAACAACTAATATCCCTACTATCCCTCAACCCCACAAAAGTTGTGGTCGCTATACGAAGCTTATTTACCATTCTACTCTATTTTGGCCTGTCTCTATTCCAATATTGAACCTTTGCTTAATGGTATTGTAGATTTCATAGTCTTATACGGACACACAAGTTGAGCTAGCAACAACTAACTTAGTAAAATAACATATGTAACAGTTTCTCCACAATAAAAGATAAAACAAACAAATCTGAATCAAAACTTAAATCAACTGATCACTGCATTTGGGAGCACAGATCAGTATAGCCCCCAGACAACTAAAAACTTACCAATGGATATGGATTTAGGAGGTCTGATAGTACATCTCCCGTTGTTTTTTAAAACCAACTGCTAATCAAAGTGGCACCTGTGTTGCTATTTGTGGACAAATAATTTGAATATTCAAAACAAAATCAGCACAACACTACAAAACTTATGTGAAATAAATTTAACTAAAGGAGAAAAATTAATACATATATAAGATTGAGAGGTTCCATTCTCATGTTTGGCAAAATTTTAGCTGTATCATCTTCTGAAAAAACCTTCAACTACAAAAACGAGAAACAAGAAATTAAAGCTCGATGCTTTTGCATTACTTAAGAGCATGAAACAACACAAAATAAAGTGAAATTACAAAAAGGTGATTTGTATTGAAAATAGAAGCAGATCTTGTATTGAACATAAATTTATATATAAATTGATATGGGTTTTCAATATAACATATGCACAAAACTCAAAAAAGTCGCTGAGATTAGGGAAAGCATTAGGTCACCAGCGGCTATATCAGATTAGGGAGAGAAATCGGATGTGCGATTCTTCCTCCACAAAACTCCATTATGCACATTAATTTTTTTCCTAAAAGAAAAAGGGAAAGGGATTTTACCACAAACCTAATAGATAAGATTCACATCTTGATTTGAGAAATTTAGAGCTGGGTAAAATTTTAGCAGAGAATGGATTTTAGAGAGAGGGAGGAGAGATTTAGAGAGAAAGAAGTATTTGAGCGTCTCTGTTTTTTATCCTTTAATTAGGAAGAGTTTTATTTAGTTTATTTTGTTATTTTCAACTAAAATATAAGGGGTCTAGTAACGACCCAGTCGCTCCAATAGGACTTTAATGGTGACAACTTAAAAGTCGCCACAAATAATATAGAGCCAAAATTTTAGTTTGAGCGGGACTGGAAATTTCAGCCATATTAGAAGCGACCTTAGAAAATTTGCTGTTAAATACTCACTTTTAGTGGTGACTTATAAATTCGATGCTAAAAGTATAATTGTTGTAGCAACATATAGGGTCGCCACTACATGTTGCCGCTAAAAATTCAATTTCTTGTAATGTAGCTCCAAATCACTTGAATTCTGTGACTAACCGATCGGTCGTCTTAAGAATTAACGCCCTGGTCCCCTAGTAACTTCTTCCCTCGAGTTTATTTCTACTATTTTGGTTTTCCGGGACATTTTATTTTGATTTTCGAGAGTTTTGGGACACGTAGTCCCTAAATAAGAGCTTAAGTGTTGTAAAGTTGACCGTAGTCGGAACAGTATGAAGACGGCCTTAGAATGGAAATTTGATGGTTCTGTTAGCTCCGCTAGGTGATTTCGAGCTTAGGGCCGTAGTCGGATTGCATTTTGGAGGTCCGTAGTAAATTTAGGCTTGAAATACCGAAAGTTGAATTTTTAGAGTTTCCAATTAGATAGTGAGATTTTGATCCGTGGGTTAGAATAGAATTTCAAGAGCTGCAGTAGTTTTGTTGTGTCATTTGGGATGTGCATGAAAAATTTTACGTCATTCGGATGTGGTTTTGTTGGGTTTTTTATCGAAAGCATATTTTTAGTGTTTTTGGGATTCTTATGCTTGAAGCCAATGAAAAATAGGTGTTTTGATGTTATTTTGAGCGTTCCAAAGGTTGGAACAAGTTTGAATAAAGTTATGGGATATCTTGGTAAGTTTGGTTGAGGTTTCGGGGGCCTCGGGATAATTTCAAATAGTTGACTGGAGGATTTTGGAGTGAGAGTTGCAGCTTCAACTACTGGTTCTGTCATAACCGCACCTGCGGTTTGGGTCCCGCAGGTGCGGCGCTGCAGAAGCAGCTCAACGATCGCAGAAGCAATATTGTAGTCGCAGGTGAGGAAAGTGCTCCTTTAACAAAATGTCGCATATGCGACCAGGTTAGGCAAATGCAGGACCGCAGAAGCGGTCCTAGGGCCGCAGATGCAGTAATCGCTGGGCACGACATATAAATTCTTGTCTTCGAGAAATTTAGCCTTTTTCATCTTTTTCAAATGGGAAGAAGCTTTAGAAGCACTTTTTAAGAGGGATTTTCAGATGAGTTCATTGGGGTAAGGTCTTTGGTCCCTAAAATCGTTATTGGAATAATGTTATTAATTTAAGCATAAAAAATTAAGAAAAATCAATGGTAACTGTGGGATTAGGGCTTGACTAATTGGAGAGGTTTGACTGATGATTTGAGGTCCGATTTTGGTAATTTTGGTATGCATAAACTCGTAAGAGTGTGGGAATTCTGGAAATATAAATTTTACCCAATTTCCAGACGTGGGCCCGAGGGACATTTTGGTTATTTTACCTAATTTTGCGTATTAGATTAGAATTTAATTGTAGAATCAGTTACTTGAAGTGTTATTTACAATATGCAATTGAATTGAATAGATTTGGGCCATTTGGAGTCGAGTACTCGTGGTAAGGACGTGGTTTAGGGTTGAGCTGGTTCGAGGTAAGTGGCCTGCCTAACCTTGTGTTGGGTACTTTTCCCTTAGGATTTGGTATATTTGATAATTGAAATGCCTTGTACGTAAGGTGACGAGTGCATACTTGTGCTAATTGTTGGAAATTCGATTTTCATCAAGTAATTACTAGTATGTTTTCTTTCCTATTTTATTACTTGCACTATTTAAGCCTTTGTTAGCTTAGAAAAGTATGTCTAATTGATTAAATTTCCTTAAACGTTCAACTGCTTTACCTGAACTCTGTACAACATGCTAAGCTAGACTATTTGTTTGCCTTAATATGAAGTATGATATTTTTTAGTGTTTTCTCCTATTGTTGTTATGTATTTACATTGGAAATACGGATGTAGAATTCCAGTAGCTCTCCCCCTATCTATTTACATTTGGGAATACGGATGTGGGATTCTGGTAGATCCCCCTGCACAGTTATATGGAACTACGGGAATGCACCCGGCAGATTTCCCCAGTACTGGGTATTTATGTTTGGGACTACGGAACGGGATTCTGGTAGATCCCCGTGTACTATAAGCTAGACTACGGGACGGTATCCCGAGAGACTTATTGGATATGTATATTTGGGACTTCAGGACAGTATCCTGGAAGATCCCCGACTGATATTATTAGAGTTGAGTTGTATTTTCCTTCGGTGTTTACGTTGTTTCTACATAGTTGTTGTTGTCCTTTATATCTTGTGTTACTTTTATTGTTGTACTTATTTACACTGCTCTATTCTACACTGTTGAACTATATCTTTTGTTTAACCTCAGTAGGGCCTTGACCTTCTTCGTCACTACTCAACCAAGGTTAAGCTTAGCACGTACTAAGTACCGTTGTGGTGTACTCATGCCCTTTTTGTGCATGTTTTTCATGTGCAGATCCAGGTACTTTGACTCAGACCTATCACCCCTGAGGTGAGGCGACTGCTATAGCAACTTCAAGGTATATCTGCCGTATTCGTACACCGATGAGTCTCTTTCTACTCTTGTTGTTTAGTATTAGACCTTCTGTATTTCCGTGCTTGTTAGACATTCTGGAGTTAGAGCTATTTAGTATTTCTTAGCTTGTGATTCGTGGGTTTTCGGGTCTTGGATTTATGTATTGGTTTTGAGAATTTAGTATTGTGTATGCTGAGCGGCACCTTTAAACACTGTTATTTACCTTATTCCTGTTTTAATTTGTTTTAATTTTTACCAAATTAGTTTTCTTCCGTAATTTAGGCTTACCTAGTCGTAGAGACTAGGTGTCGTCACGATGGTTTATGGAGGGTGAACTGGGGTCGTGACAAGTTGGTATCAGAGCTTTAGGTTCATAGGAGTCATGAATCACAAGCCGGTTTATTAGAATCTCGCTGATACGTACAGAGACGTCTGCACTTATCTACGAGAGGCTATGTAAGTGTTAGGAAAAATTCCATTTCTTTTGATTTCCTTATCGGGTAGGATTTTGACATCACGATTCTACACTTTTTCCTTCTATTCTCTCACATATGGTGAGGACATGTGCTATCCGAGATGATCAGACACACGGACCCCGTACTGCGGCCGTCAGAGGTCGGGGCCGAGGCCGGGGCCAGGGTAGAGGTCGAGGACGTGCACGCGAGGTGCCACCGAGGAGACACCAGCAGGGCCAGTCGAAGTCCAGACATCTGACACGCCTACTGCTACTACCACGCCAGCACTTTAGGAGACTCTAGCACAGTTTATGAGTATGTACACCACTTTGGCTCAGGAAGGGTTGCTTCCCCTTGCCGCAGCTACATCCCAGGCTAGGGGAGAAGCACAGACTCCCGCCGCCCACACTCTTGAGCAGTGCATGTTAATCAAGTCCCAGAGATTATTCCTATACAGCCTGTAGCCCTATGCCATCCAGAGGATAGAGCAGCGGCATCAGAGGATGAACAGCGGAGACTTGAGAGGTTCAAGAAGTATGATCCTTTTGTATTCAGTGGATTAGCATAAGAGGATGCCTTTGGATTTCTGGAGGAGTGATACCATATTCTCCATACCGTGGGTATATTAGGATCAAGCGGGGTTTCATTCACTATTTTCTTTCTTCGAGGAGCCGTGTATGAGTGGTGGCGCACCTATGAGTTAGATAGTCTGGACGAAGCTGCTTCGCTGACTTGGACCTAGTTTTTAGATCTATTTCTCAGAGAGTTTGTTCCTCGGAGCCTCAGGGATGCATGACGCCAAGTTTGAGCATTTTCTTCGGGGTGCTATGGTTGTCTCAGAGTATGTTGTCCGTTATACTAACTTGGCTAGGCATGCACCGACCTTGGTTTCTACTATTTGCGAGAGTGTTCGCTAGTTTATTGAGTGGCTTATTCCCAGCATCAGCTCTAGCATAGCTCGTGAGTTGGATATGGATATTATTTATCAGCAGGTGGTGAGCATTTCTAAGAGGATTGAGGGTATGCATGTTAGGGAGAGAGAGGAGAGAGAGGCCAAGAGGTCTTGAGAGTCAAGTCATTATTCTGGAGCCCGTACCCCAACTGTAGGTCGTCATGGTAGGGGTTATACGAGTCGCCCTATTCATTCATCTCTTCTAGCAGCTAGTAGTGCTCCAACTCCTCCTAGGCCTCAGGAGCCTTATTATGCACCTCCGATTTCTAGCGCACCTCCTACGCGGGGTGCTTTCAGAGGTCAGTCTAGCAGACTTGGCTCGATCTAGTCACAGCCACCACGTCCTCCCAGAGCTTGTTTTGAGTGTGGTGACACCTGCCACATGGTGAGGCATTTCCCCAAACTTGGGAGGGGTGCACCTCCATAGACTTCTCAGCCACAGCGTGCCCTGCAAAGTTCTCAAGTTATGGTTACAGCTCCAGTTGCTACCCTACCTGCTCAGCCAGCTAAAGGTGGAGGTCGGCGAGGTAGAGTGCGCTCTAAAGGAGGAGGTCAGGCCTAATATTATGCCCTTCCTACCCATACCGAGGTTGTTGCCTCTGATTCTCTCATCACAGTTATTATGGTGGTTTGTCAAAGAGATGAATCGGTTCAATTCAATCCAGGCTCCACTTACTCTTATATGTCTTCTTATTTTTCTCCGTATTTGTGTGTATCTCGGAATTCTTTGAGTTCCCCTGTGTATATTTTACTCCTGTGGGAGATTCTCTTATCGTAGACCACGTTTATCGGTCATGTTTGGTTGCTCTTAGTGGTTTTGAGACTAGAGCCAATTTATTGTTGCTCAGCATGGTAGACTTTGATATTATCTTAGGCACGGACTGGTTGTTGCCCCATTATGCTATTCTTGATTGTCATGCCATGACCGTGATGCTGGCTATGCCAGGTGTGTTGTGTGTTGAGTGGAGGGGTGCTTTAGATCACACTCCCAGTAGAGTTATTTCTTTCCTTAAAGCTCAGTGTATGGTTGAGAAGGGGTATGAAACGTATCTAGCCTATGTGAGAAATGTCAGTATTGATACCCCTTTAGTTGATTCAGTTCCAGTAGTACGGGACTTTTTTGATGTGTTTCCAGCTGACCTTCCAGGCATGCCGCTTGATAGAGATATTGATTTTGGCATTGATTTTTTGGCGAGCACTCAGCCCATTTCCATTCCTCCGTACCATATGGATCCACCCGAGTTGAAGGAGTTTAAGAAGTAGTTGTAGGAATTGCTTGATAAGTGTTTTATTCGGCCCATTGTATCACCTTGGGGTGCTCCTGTCTTGTTTGTGAAGATAAAATATGGTTCTATGCGTATGTGTATTGATTATTTCCAGTTGAACAAGGTTACAGTGAAGAACCGTTATCCTTTGCCTCGTATTGATGATCTGTTTGACCAGCTTCAGGGCACACAGGTGTTTCTAAGATTGACTTGAGCTTAGGTTACCATCAATTGAAGGGAGCCAGATATCCCGAAGATTGCTTCCAGGACTGAGTATGATCATTACGAGTTACTTGTTATGTTATTTAGGCTGAGCAATGCCCCAGCAGCCTTTATGCATTTGATGCACAGTGTATTCTGGCCATATCTTGACTCTTTTGTCATTGTTTATTGATGAAATTTTGGTGTATTCCCGGAGTCGAGACGATCTTGAGCAGCACCTGAGGATAGTGCTTCGTACTCTGAGGGAAAAGAAGTTATATGAAAAGTTCTCAAATTGTGAGTTTTGGTTGGATTCTGTGGCATTCTTATGCCACGTAGTATCGAGTGAGGCTATTCAGGTGGATCTGAAGAAGGTAGAGGCACTGCAGAGTTGTCCCAGACCATCCTCAGCTACAGAGATCCGCAGTTTTCTCCGTTTGGCGGGTTACTACCATCGTTTTGTGGAGGGATTTTCATCGATTACAACCCATATGACTAGACTGACCCAGAAGGGTGCTTCGTTCCAGTGGACGGAAGAGTGTGAGGCAAGCTTTTAGAAGCTCAAGACAACTTTGACTACAGTCCCAGTTTTGATATTGCCTACAGGTTCAGGGTCTTATACGGTCTATTGTGATACCTTGAGGATTGGCCTCAGAGCGGTATTGATGTAGCACGGTAGGGTGATTGCCTACGCATCCAAACAGTTGAAGATTCTAGAGAAGAATTATCCAGTACACGACCTTGAGTTACTTGCCATTGTTCATGCTCTAAAGATTTGGCAATATCTATATGGTGTGCCTTGTGAGATTTATACTAATCATCGGAGCTTTCAGCACCTGTTCAAGCAAAAGGATATAAATTTGTGCCAGATAAGGTGGTTAGAGTTGCTAAAGGATTATGATATCACTATTCTGTATCACCCGGGCAAGGCCAATCTGGTGGCCGATGCTTTGAGTCACCGTGCAGAGAGTTTAGTATAACGACCCGATGGGTCGTTTTGAGCTCTAGCGTGTCGTTTAGCAGTTGGAAGTCATGAACAGCTTCATTTCAGGTATATTGACTTGTGCGTATGGTCAGAGTTGAATTTCAGGAATATCAGAGTCAAATTCGAAAGAAAATTTTCATTGCGGCAACCTTAAGTTGAAGAAAATGGCTAAGATTGGAATTTTGAGCAAACTACCTCGAAATAGGGATTTGAAAGTTCTAGCAGGTTCGTATTATGATTTCGGACTTGGGCGTATGCACGGATTTGGTTATGGATAACCCGTGAGCATTTCGGCGTATATTGTTGAAGTTAGTATTTTAGAAGAATTTCATAAATTTAGGTTGGAAGGCATTTCAGTGTTATAGATGTTCGTTTGGGATTTCGAGTCTGGGAATAGCTCCGTATGGTGATTCCGGAGTTGGGAGCGCGATCGGAAGTGAATTCGGATGTCCGGAGGTCATTTTGAAGTCATTTGGCTAAATATAGAAATTTGAAGGTTTTTGAGAAAATTCGACCGGAAGTGGAAATTTTGATATCGGGGTCGGAATGCGATTCCCAAAGTTGGGGCAAGTCCGTAATGTCGAATGTGACTTGTGTGCAAAATTTGAAGTCATTCCGGAATGATTTTGGTAAGGTTTGAGACACTTAGTCTCTTTTAAGGAAGCTTAAGTTGGAAAAGTCAATCGGATATTGACTTATGTGTTAGAGTGCTCGAAATGCGAATTTTATGGTTCGGATAGCTTTGTTAGGTGATTTGGGACTGAGGAGTGTGTCCGGAATATTTTTGTGATGACCGGTGTAGAATTAAGTTTGAATTGGCAAAGTTAGTATTTTGGCAAATTCCGGTTGATAGGTGAAATTTTGATCCGAGGGTCAGAATGGAATTCCGAGAGTTGTCGTAGCTTCGTTATGTCATTTTGGACTTGTCTGCAAAATTTGAGGTCATTCGGACTAGTTTTGACGTGTTTCGGCATCGGATGTGGAAGTTAGAAGTTTCAAAGCTCATAGGCTTGAATCGGATGCGAATTTGGTGTTGTGATGTTGTTTTGAGCATTCCGAAGGTTGGAACAAGTTTGAATGATATTATGGAATATGTTGGCATGTTTGGTTGAGGTCCCAGTGGCCTCAGGTGAGTTTTGGATGGTTAAACGGACTATTTCACCTTTAAAAAAATTGCAGATTTTCCTTTTCTTCAGCTGTGCACCAGAAAATTTCTAGTGCAAGAAGTCCAATTCGGAAGCTCATATCTTGCAATCTATAAGGAATCAGAAAAATTTCAAAACAATGAAAGTTGTAGCCCTTGCATTCTAGTTTTCAGAAAGTTAAACCATTCATGATTTGGATATTCTATCAGGAAGTTATGATGGATCGAAAATGGCTGCTGGAGCAATTTAGCAGAATTTTCTAATGCACTTTAGAAGCTCATATCTCGTAATATATAAAGAGTTATATGTCGTACAGCCTATCAAATTAAATATCTTCGAGTCTAGTTTCTAAATCTTTAAACCGTTTGTCATTTGGATATTTATACAAGAAGGTATGGGTGTTTAAACAGAAGGTGCCCAACAAGGGAAAATTTTAATAGGATGTACAACTTGTATAGCACAAGTGCAAGGTACAACTTGACGAAGCACGGGCAGATTCTTTAAACACGTATTTGTCTTATTTCTTTCATTTCTTTCATTTGGCTTGGATGATTTTGGAGAGAATTTCAAGGGGGATTTCATCAAGCATCAAAGGTGAGTTGTTTCTACTTATTTTCAAGTTAAATACATTATTATTATGTGAAATTAACCTAGAAATTCATGGAATTAAGCCTAAAATTGATGAACTAGGGCTTGGGCTTTTGAGATTTAAATATGGAATTTGGAGGGTCAAATGGACTTCGATTTTTGTAAATTTGATATGTACGGACTCGTGGCGAGACGAGGAATCCGGTAATGTAAATTTTGTAATTTTTCGAGAAGTGAGCCCGGGGCTCGGGTTTTGCTAGTTTCGAGATTTTTGCTATTTTTTGATTGTTTTCGATTGGGTATTGTTCCATTGACATATTGTGATGCATTCGCTCTGATTTAGGTTAGATTCGACGTGCGTGGAGGCCGATTTGAGGGGCAAGGGCGTCGCGAGCTAGAGATTTCACCGGTTCGAGGTGAGTAATACTTGTAAATGATATCCTAAGGGTTTGAAACCACGAATTTGCACATCATAGTGCTGTATTGAGGTGACTTGCACGCCGGATAGCGAGCGTGGGATAGAGCACCGTTGGGATCATGACTTGGTCCGTCCCGGTTGATGAAATTGTTACATATTTGACTGAAACTACTTGTTATCATCATAATTTGGATTGATTGCCATGTTTGGGATTCGTGCCAACTATGTAAATCCTTCAGGGATTGATATCGCTGTATTCGCATTTTTTTTGCATACTTTTTGATCTCGGTCTAGGGTTTTAATGCTGTTTTGCAAATTCTGCCATTTTTTTGAAAACTTAAATGATATCTTACTGACGTTTTGAACTGAGAAGTGTTACTTGAATATTGCCCTAGTGGCTTATGTGCATTTCTGGATTGAGCATGGATCAGGATGCGCACCGCAGCAGTGTTATATGTGCATTTCTGGACTGAGGATGGATCAGGTTGCGTGCCGCAGCAGTGTGACATTGACATTGCGCTTGGGCTGTAGGAGCCCCTCCGGAGTCTGAACCCCCACAGTAAGCGCGGGTACCCAACTGGATCGGGTTGCGCGCCGCAGCGGTCATTTGCATTGCATTGGTTCCTGTTTGTACTACGTGGCATGACATTCAGCACTCTCATATCATTGGCATCCATGCTATTTCTTGCACTGTTACCAGATACTCTGGTGTTATTTGTTAATGGAGTGATGTGCCCGAGGGGCTGACTTATGTGCGAACTTGCACCGTCTGATTATGCATTCATTTGCTTAACTGTTGGAAGGGGATATTTTTAAAAGAGGTTTTTAACTAAACCAGATATTTCTAAAGGATTTTTTTCATGGTTTTACCATTTTCTCTAAGTGGTGTACTGTCCTATATAGCATGATGGAGTGCTCTTACGTGATTTCTTGCCGCTTAGTTATTATTTACTCTTATTACTCACTGAGTTGGAGTACTCGCTTTACTCCCTGCACCTCGCGTGCACTTGCAGGTATTGTTCACCCGGTAGCGGGTTATTAGCTGATTGAAGGTATTACTATTGAAGCTGAGCAAGGTGACCGCCAGCTTTCGCGGCATCAGACGTTGTCTTTAGGATTTCGGAATTTATTTCTTGCATATTATTGGCCATGTAGTTGTGTTCAGGTTTTCTTTAGATGCTCGTGACTTGTGACACCCCGGTCGGGTTGTGTTGGGTTGTAAATACTGGTTATTATTGTCATTANCCGTGACAAGTTAGTATCAGAGCCTAGGTTCCTAGGTCTCACGAGTCATGAGCAGGTTTAGTAGAGTCTCGCGGATCGGTATAGAGACGTCTGTATTTATCCTCGAGAGGCTGCGGAACCTTTAGGAAAACTTCACATTCTTGGAATTCTTATCGTGCGTACTTGATTCAGCTTGAGATATAACTCTTGAAATTCCTTCCACACATCTGTATGCGCACATGAGAGCTTAGTATTACATGTGCCTTGATGGTTTGTGATTCCCCGATCGATGGGCGAGATGTAATCTTCGTGAGTATATTGGTCCAGTCTGGAGGACTTGAGGCCAGATCTTTCCTATGGCTTGAGCACTGAGGTGCTGATTGTGTGAGCAAGTGTTTTGAACTTATATGTTCGGTATTGTCCTTGTTAGCCGGAATGGTGGTTGGGTATCCATGTGATGGGTATATTAGTACTGCGAGACGTATCTATATGACTTGGTAGTGATGAGGAGTCTGCTGATAATAGATGAACTGATAAGTGATTCGTTTCTTGTTGTGATTTGATATGTAGCCAGAGTTTTGGGCGTGTGAAAAATCTTTTTATGTCTACTCTTTGGAGTGAAGTATATTTCATGTTACGGTATGAGTTTAGACTCAGGAATACTAAGTGATTGTGTAATGTGTATGACGGTGGAAGGTATACAAAATGTTAATTAGAGGCAAAGCAGGTGGATTATCTCATGCGGAATAATCTATGTAGGTGTGTTCCTTATAATATTGAGTAGAGAGTTTCTTTTCTACTAACAGGGTATATGTGTTGAGATTTGAATTTGACTCTAATTGAGAAAGTTAAGTTGATTGTCACGAGAATGAAGGTGAGCTTAGTGGTGGAATTGAGGTATTTTATGGTTTGTGTTACCTAATCTTGTGAAGAATTTTTGTTGAACTAGCTGTAGTAATATGGCAAAATTCTTGAGTTTGATGACCTGCGTGGCCTGGTTGAATTAGAGGAATTTAGTTCTGATAGCTTGATTAGGAGGAAATGGATTTCCAATTGTTCTTGATGGTTTCTACCACGGTTTAAACCAGATATTTTCTACCGGTATGGGGAACGTGTTATGTATTGTGAGTTCCTGTATATTTCTTCATTATTGATGGGGTACGAAGGTTTTGGAGCGAGGTTCTGCTTAATATGGAGTTTCCTACTGGTACTTGGTTGGTTTGAGTGGTTATGGTGATCGAGAATGGTGTTGCGAGTATATGAGTTGTGTAGTATGTTATGCGATTATATCTAGGGTTATTGTTATGGCTTGACACAATTTGTTCGGACTTATACAGTGTGTGTATGTGAGATTCGGGTCTTGAAAAGAATTCTGGATGTTAGAAATTGGGCTCCAAGGATTTTGGGGTAAGGTTAAAGTAATATTTATTATTCACTACAATGGTTTTAATGTGTTTTGGAATAATTGATTCCAATTTTTTTTTATGAATTATATGCTCTACCGGTATGAGGGTTCATTATGTGCTATGGAAAAAAAAATGTTTACGAAATTTATTAATAAGAAGAAAGAAAGGAAATTGAAAACTGCAGTTGGCACAATGTGAAATATTTAAACCGGGCTGCAAGCTACGGTGGAGGTTATGTAAGACGAGGTCCTTGTGGTAAATATTTATGAGTTTAAAGTTTCCTTTTGTAAAGTTTAATTCATACGATAATAGTAAAAGGGAGTCATGCAGTTAGGTTGATTTGATAATTCTTATATATTTTATGTTCATATTCTGCCATTTTCGTGCTGTAAACATTGAGTTTTAGCTTCTGAGATGAGTTCCCAGGTGACGTTAAATGTGACTCATTAATCCGAGTAAGTAATAATGAGGTCTTCATGCCTCACATTCTGTTGTCAGTATTGTG
>MU709953.1:217496-229309 GCA_026770625.1 Nicotiana glauca
TTTTAATAGGATGTACAACTTGTATAGCACAAGTGCAAGGTACAACTTGACGAAGCACGAGCAGATTCTTTAAACACGGATTTGGCTTATTTCTTTCATTTCTTTCATTTGGCTTGGATGATTTTGGAGAGAATTTCAAGGGGGATTTCATCAAGCATCAGAGGTGAGTTGTTTCTACTTATTTCCAAGTTAAATACATGATTATTATGTGAAATTAACCTAGAAATTTATGGAATTAAGCCTAAAATTGATGAACTAGGGCTTGGGATTTTGAGATTTAAATATGGAATTTGGAGGGTCAAATGGACTCCGATTTTGGTAAATTTGATATGTACGGACTCGTGGAGAGACGAGGAATCCGGTAATGTGAATTTTGTAATTTTTTGAGAAGTGGACCCGCGGCTCGAGTTTTGCTAGTTTCGAGATTTTTGCTATTTTCGATTATTTTCGATTGGGTATTGTTCCATTGGCATATTGTGATGAATTCGCTCTGATTTTGGTTAGATTCGACGTGCGTGGAGGCCGATTTGTGGGGCAAGGGCATCGCGAGCTTGAGATTTCACCAGTTCGAGGTGAGTAATACTTATAAATGATATCCTGAGGGTTTGAAACACCGGATTTGCACATCATAGTGCTGTATTGAGGTGACTTGCACGCCGGATAGCGAGCGTGGGATAGAGCACCATTGAGGATCATGACTTTGTCTCTCCCGGTTGATGAAATTGTTACATATTTGACTGAAACTACTTGTTATCATCATAAATTGGACTGATTACCATGTTTGGGCTTCGTGCCAACTATGTGAATCCTTCAGGGATTGATATCGCTGTTTTCGCATTATTTTTGCATACTATTTGATCTCGATCTAGGGTTTTAATGTTGTTTTGCAAATTCGGCCATTTTTCATGATTTGAAAACTTAAATGATATCGTACTGACGTTTGAACTGAGAACTGTTACTTGAATATTGCCCTAGTGGCTTATGTGCATTTCTGGATTGAGCATGGATCAGGTTGCGCACCGCAGCAGTGTTATATGTCCATTTCTGGACTGAGGATGGATCGGGTTGCGCGTCGCAGTGGTGTGATATTGATATTGTGCTTGGGCTGTAGGAGCCCCTCCGGAGTCTGAACCCTCACAGTGAGCGCGGGTACCCAAATGGATCGGGATGCGCACCGCAATGGTCATTTGCATTGCATTGCATTCATGCATTGGTTCCTGTTTGTACTACATGGCATGACATTCAGCACTCTCATATCATTGGCATCCATGTTATTTCTTGCACTATTACCAGATACCCTAGTGTTATTTGTTAATGGAGTGTTGTGCCCGAGGGGCTGACTTATGTGCGGACTTGCACCATCTGATTGTGCATTCATTTGCTTAACTATTCGAAGGGGATATTTTCAAAAGAGGTTTTTAACTGAACCAGATATTTCTAAAGGATTTTTTTCATGGTTTTACCGTTTTCTCTAAGGGTTGTACTGTTCTATATAGCATGATGGAGTGCTCTTACGTGATTTCTTGCCGCTCAGTTATTATTTACTCTTATTACTCACTGAGTTGGAGTACTCACTTTACTCCGTGCACCTCGCGTGTATTTGCATGTATTGTTCACCCGGTAGCGGGTTATTAGCTGATTGAAGGTATTACTATTGAAGCTGAGCAAGGTGACCGCCAGCGTTCGCGGCACCAGACGTTGTCTTTAGAATTTTGGAATTTATTTCTTGCATATTATTGGCCCTGTAGTTGTGTTCAAGTTTTCTTTAGATGCTCGTGACTTGTGAAACTCCGATCGGGTTGTGTTGGGTTGTAAATACTGGTTATTATTGTCATTAAGTTGTATTTACCTATTCATTTATGTTTAATAATTGTTAAAGAGACGATTTGGTTAGTTGGTTGGCCTTGTCTTCACGAGTGGTGCCATCACGGCCGGGTTTGGAAATTGGATCGTGACATTTAGGGAGTGTGGTTTATCTACCAGCATCAGAGAGGCCTTTGGCAATGGATTTTAAGGCCTTATCCAGCCAGTTTGTGATATTGGACCTTTCGGAGCCTAGTCGGGTTCTATATTGCGTGGTTTCTCGGTCTTCCTTATTTGATCGTATTAGAGAGCGGCAGTATGATGACCCTCATTTGCTTGTCCTCAAGGACAAGGTTCAGTATGGAGATGCCAGAGATGTTACCACTGGCGAGGAAGGAGTATTGAGGATGCAGGGTCTCGTCTGTGTACCCAATGTTGATGGCTTCATGAGCTGATTCTATGGGAGGCCCACAGTTTGTAGTATTCCATTCATCCGGGTGCCGCAAAGATGTACCGAGATTTAAGGCAGCACTATTAGTGGAGGTGGATAAAGAAAGATATAGTTGGGTTTGTAGCTCGGTGCCTCAACTGTCAGCACGTGAAGTATGAGCACCAGAGGCCGGGTGGGTTGCTTCAGTAGATAGAGATTTCGGAGTGGAAGTGGAGCGGATCACTATGGACTTTGTAGTTGGGCTCCCGCGTACTTTGAGAAAGTTCGATGCTGTTTGGGTGATTGTGGATCGGCTGACCAAGTCTACTCACTTTATTCCTATGTGTACTACTTATTCTTCGGAGCGGTTGGCGGAGATCTATATCTGGGAGATTGTTCGTCTGCATGGTATTCTAGTTTCCATCATTTCGGATAGAGGTACTCAGTTCATATCATGGTTCTGGAGGGCCATTCAGTACGAGTTGGGCACTCGAGTAGAGTTAAGTACAACATTTCACCCTCGGACAGACGGGCAGTCCGAGCACACTATTCAAATTCTTGAGCATATGCTCCGTGTGTGTGTGATCGAGTTTGGAGGATCTTGGGATCAGTTCTTGCCCTTGGCGGAGTTTGCATACAACAACAATTATCAGTCCAGCATTCAAATGGCACCGTGTGAGGCTTTATATGGTAGGCGGTGTAGATCTCCGGTGGGTTGGCTCGAACCGAGTGAGGCTAGATTATTGGGCACAGACTTAGTTCAGGATGTTTTGGAGAAGGTTAAGGTGATTCAGGATAGACTCCATACAACCTAGTCTAGACAGAAGAGCTACGCGGACCGTAAGGTTTGTGATGCTTTCTATATGGTTGGAGAGAGGGTTCTGCCTTGGGTTTCGCTTATGAAGGGCGTTATGAGATTTGGGAAAAAATGGAAGTTGAGTCTGAGGTTTATTGGCCCTTTTGAGATATTAAGACGTATTAGGGAGGTTGCTTTTGAGCTTGCCTTACCTCCCAGCTTGGCAGGGGTTCATCCAGTATTTCATGTTTCGATGCTCCAGAGGTATCACGGTGATCCGTCGCACATGTTGGATTTCATTTTAGTCCAGTTGGACAAGGATCTATTCTATATTGAGGAGTCGGTGGCAATATTGGACAATCAAGTTAGAAAGCTGAGGTCAAAGAACTTTGCGTCAGTGAAGGTTCAGTGGCAGGGCGAGCCGGTCAAGGAGGTGACCTGGGAGACCGAGCAGGACTTGTGCAGCCGTTACCCTCGTCTTTTCACTACTTCAGGTATGTCTCTATGCTCGTTCGAGGATGAACGAATGTTTAAGTATATGAGGATGTGACGATCTAGCTGGTCGTCTTAAGAATTAACGCCCTGATGATGACGTCCAAATCCACTACTAAAAAGTAATAGACACGGTTGCATGCAATATAATTTACCCAACTATGAGTCGGGGTCGAATCCCACAGAGAACAATGTGTAGGAGATTAGGAATGTAAGAAAATTATCACTTATCGTGCCATGCCAAACAATAAGAATTTGATTTGAAAATGTTTTATATCTAAATGCGGAAATGTAAAGTAACCTAGAAAGCAATCAAAATTATCAATGGCTACAAGTATGGTTGCATCGGGAATTACACTCAAGTAACGATCCAATGTACTTCACGATTTTACAAATATGAGTGAACTTATGTTAATTAGCCACGGATAATAATTCTTAATTAGCTTCTTCCGAAGACTAACAAGACTTCCTAATTGAATTATCCCTAAAACAATTAGAAGATTAAGCACACCCGGAATGACTACAAGTATTTCAATCCTATCCCTAGGTAGAATCTATAAAATGAGGGTTAACGCCGCAAGTTCTTGTTCATTAATCTTTCCCAACCCCAAATTATCTTTTCCAAAATTAATTCAGAGTTAATGGGCGAGTCATAGGGTTAGATAATCCCTTTGGAAATATTAAAGAACAAGAATAATTAAAATAACAATAGCTCACTTCATAAAAGAATAAAAATCATTCAATACATAAGCACAACAAGGTATTTAATCCACACTTTAAATATGAGTATTTCCATAAATAAGATTCAAGTGTTGGAAATAAATATTACACACTTAAATATTCAATACAAAGCAAGGAAATGAAGAAATAAACATAAATGGGTAAGAAATCTTAACCACAAGCTTCAATCTTCAAAACCCAAGTGTGTGTGCAAAACCCTAACTTCAATACTTGTTCTCTCTAGCTCTATGAACTGAAAATAAGCCAAAGATATTCCAAAGATCTGCTTGGATGAGTATAAAAATGGTTTGGGGTTTAAAAAATGTGAAAAGACCAATTTGCCAAATCTGATGCCCGACTTTCGCATCTATGGAATAATTCTCGCAAATGCGGATTTATCAACGCAGAGGCAGAATGCCTTGTCCAACACTGCTTCGTAGATGCGGTGCAAAAGTTGCAGATGCAACAACGCATAAGCGATACTCTAACCACAGATGCGGTTTTTCCATGCTCAGCCATTTCCGCAGAAGCGTGTGTTCCTTCGCAGAAGTGGGATCGCTTCTGCGTCTTCTCCTCGGCAGAAGCGGAATCTTCCAATCTAGTCCTCCACCGCAGAAGCGGTTATTTTCACGCAGGAGCGGGGTTCTTCTGCGACCAAACTTCCGCAGAAGCAGAATCACTAGAAGATTTTGCATGTTTTTACTCTTTTTTGCTCAATTCCACTTCAATTCAATTCAAATCACTTCGTAGCATCATTTACCTAAAAATTTAACAGTGCACACCATAAACAACTTCATATTATGGTTAAAGGATATAAAAGCTAAGGAAAAGAGACTAGATTGAGTGGTAAAATCACCACTCATCAACACCCCCAACTTAAAGCTTTTGCTTGTCTTCAAGCAAATCAAAACCAACAATTCAATGAGGATTTACCATGTAAAACACAAGTGGTATTGTCATTATTTACATATTACATTCCCAATTTAAGCAACATACTTATGGATTTGGTTGGTACTAATAATTAGGCTCAAGCATGTGTAGTCCTTCCCGAATAACTCCCTCATAAGGAAAAACAACTTCAATAATGTGCAAGGGAGTTTCAAAATAATCAAGTGATAAACATATGCCTCAAGAAGTGACTCAAAAGCACTAGTCCATTACATATGCTCCATTTACTCAATTTCACCAATCCTTCCTAATTCATGTGCCCTCACGAGAAAGAAAGTCCCAAAATCACAATATTTACAATACAACATGAGGGACAAATTTACAAAAACACTCACTCTCACAAAAAAAAAATTCAAATGCTACAACATCTCATACCATAAGCTTGCCCTTATTTTAATTCATCACATATTCAAGAATATTCGATTGGAGGTCGCATAAGGACTTGTTAAGCTTGTAATGTAGGTTTAGGAAAGGTTCGGATAAGCATTTGGATACAAGTGACTTCACCCTCCTTGAACACTACTCACATTTTTCATTCTTTTTGCACTTTGTTTCTCTTCAACCCACATAGCCTCATTAGCATCTAGTTCCCAATGTAGAACCACCTTAAATACCTCTCTAATTTTCTTCAAGACTCCATAATTTATATACATACAAATATTTCTCTCTTTTTTTATACATATTTTTCTTTTGGAGCTTGAATAACTTAATACAAATATTTTGAGGTATATGATCCTACACTCAATGTACAACCTTACCAATTTCCACTTTGACACCACACCCCCAACTTAGGCTTTTAGCCCCATTCTCAATGTTCAAGGAGGGACGGGTTCAAAAAGAGGGGATTATTTTACAAAAGGGGAAAGGTTTATAATGAGTTGGCCAAAGAAAATGTTTAAAGGCTCAAATAGGGTACTAGTGATATTATTTATTCAAAGGTAGGCTTGAAAAGGCTAAAGAGGGTTTGCAAATGAAACAAATAATGCCTAAGATCATCCCTCCAACCAAACATACTATCATTAGTATTGAAAAACCAACCGGGCAAGTTCTAGAGGATAGAAGTAAACACAAGAATTATTTGTACAAACACTAACACTCATGGCACATGAATTAATCAAGACGGATCAATCATTTTCTACTACGAATGTCTAGAGCAATATTATTCGAACTGTGGGCAAAGAGTCACTAAAAGAGCCAAAACATTATCACAAAAATCATTCTTTACCATACAACCTGTTGTTTTAGTTCAAAATCACAATTTCAGATGGGTTCTTATTTCATACTTCACATACAAGAGACTAATTTTATTAGTACCAAATAATCCAAAAGTCTCATCCTAGCAAAACAAGACTAATTCCCTTAAGAAAGATGTCACGACATCTATCATAGGGAAAAGTCACCCGGTTCAATTCAAAAATGTTCCTTGGGAAAGAACCGTAGCATGAAGAAAACCCAAGGAAATATTATTTAAGGAAATAAAAATAAAAGAAATCAAAACTACTACAAAGGATAATAAAATAAAAGAAACTAATACTAATAATCAACAAATTACTAAAGAAACCAAATAATGAAAGAAAAATATAAACAGACTAATTACACCAAGCTCGGCAAGAGCACCTGCTATACAAATTAGCCCGGCAAGGGCACCCAATATTTACAACAGCACAATAATAAGCCCGGAAAGGGCACACAATATCCATAGCAAGAAAAAAAAATAAGCCCGGCAAGGGCACACCAATATCAAAGTATGAATAAGTATACTCCTACAGCCACCCCCAACTAAAAAAGATACGGTGTCCTCACTGCATAATATCAAATGTAAAGCATAAATAGTTTGAGGGTCTCCCTAAGGTCTGCATCGGACTAGAAGACTGTGGGATGACGGTAGGTCAATGATGTTCTGTACTAATGGCCCAATCATCATCAGTCTCCTCATTGGCATCATCATCACCATCATCACCAGCAGACTCTGAAATGAAGGAATACTCCTCACTATCATCTTCGGCCGCCACTGGTATCTTCTTGTCTGGGTTCCCCCATTTGAAGATGGCCTTGATGCCTCTCCACATCTTGATCATAAATTTGACCTTCTTCTTGTTCTTCTTCTTTTCCTTCTCGAAGTTTTGCTGCAGGTCTACATGAGCCTTGGCCAAAGTGTCGTATTCTCCCTCCAGTCTAGTCACGGATGTTGCCATCTTCTCAAGATGCTCATTTTGACTCTTCTGTGCATCCAAGTAACTCTGCATTTCGTCCCCGGAGAAGTATGAAGACCCAGGCTGGGAGGATGAGGGCCTACTCGGAAGCTGTGATACTAACTCCCGAATAGATGCAAGCTCGGAGTTTACTATCCCGAATGGTCCCTGTGCTGCTGCCTGTAAAGAGTACTCTGAAGCAGTAGCAGTGGTGGTGACTTTTCTTTTCTTGCTCTTGACTACGCTCCCCTCTCCTATCACTTTCAAAGGATGAAAAGGTTTATCAGCAAGTAGTCATCGATTAGTGCCACGTACATCAACCTCTACTCTGGTGCATAGCTGTGTGATCAGTGAGGGGAACATCATCTGTGAGCACGTGATTTTTGCTTCTCGAAAACTACTCCAAAAAGAAATCGAAAAATAAAACAAGTTACCTTCGGGTACAATTATGAGGATTTACGGGACGTTTTGGTAATTGTTTGGTCTGTAAAATGCTCACCTTGTTGTAGTTAAATAAAAATTTACAAAAATACATGTTGCATGCATATTTAGGATTTAATTGTGCATTTAGGAATTAATCAAACGATAATTTGTCTTTAAAGTAAAATTACAAAAAATATGCATTTTTATTCTTTTTTTTTTGTCATTGTGTGATTTTATTTTTTAATTAAATGTTTTAATTTGTGTGTTAATTTTTGTTAAGTGTTAATTAATACTTGTGTAGTTTAATTTTGGTTTTACATTTTGTTTAGGAATTTTGTTAATTGTTAAATTAAAAGAAGAAAAAGAAAAGGTTGAAAAAATTGAAGAAAAACTCGGATTGGGCTTAACATTAAAACCAAAAGATCAGGCCCAAAATATACATTGACCCAGTCCATCTCACCTGATCCCTTAGACCTCACCGAACGACGTCGTTCTGATCTATCAGATCTAGACCGTTGATCAAACAGATCTAACGGTCCAGTTGAGCTCCCATTTTAAACCAAACGACGTTGTATAAGGACATTCAATCGGAGTCGTTCATCTCGCTCAATCCAACGGCTCCAGGCTTTCCCAGATACCCGACCCGTTCCCGTTTGAAACCGACCTAATCTCCACTTAACCAAACGACACCGTTTCCCCTTAATGAAAAGATCCTGGCCATCGATCTCACTTCATCCAATGGCCAGGATCAATCCTCCCATCCACTATATAAGCCTAACCCCTTACCCCGCCCCCTTATCCAAAGCACCCCCCTTCCATCGTCTCTCTCAAAGACGAACCAAACATTCCCAAAACCCTAGCAGCCGCCACCCCTCCCCTTCGCCGTAAACCCGGCGGCAACGATGCCGGTGACCGCCAAACTAACACCCATATAGCACCATGACCCCCTCGACCCAAATCCAGGCTCAGTTTACTTCGAATCAACCTCTAGCTCCTCGAATCTTCAATCGAAGATTCGAGCCAGACCCTAATATATCCCAATCCGCCCCAAATTCATACCAGTCACAACCCTGACCTCCCTCATACCCTAATCAATGGTGGTTCCGTTCGAATCTAGGTAGAACCCTTCGAGCCCCAAATTAGCGCGTATGAACCCTAGAACTCAAAACTATGGGGTATGTCCAATTAAAAGAGGAGTTGGGGGCTAATAGACCTTAATCGAGGTGTTCTCAGTTGAGAACACTTCGATTAAAGTCCATTCGACCTCAAAATGATCAAATCCAAGTTCGAGCCTGGATCAGCTTTGTCCTTAAGTGTCTGAGGTATTCTTCCTTCTTGTTTGGTTTCTGTTAATGTATGTTTACGTGTTAGTTTAGTTTGTTTGATTTTTCTATTATTTTTTCTTTTAATTCTGTCCATCTTCAGTAGACCTTTTATTTGGTCGATTTCTTCTGCTTGTTTGTTAATTGTATTTATTGTGATGAACTATGTGTTTAGCTTGTTTAAAGTCGTCAAGTAGTTAGTTCATATTTGATTCCCTATTTTGTCCCAAGGTCATGAATCAACATGTTTGTTTACTCTGTGTTTGTCATTTTTTGTAGCTCGTATAGTCGATTAAATAAGTGTCGTCAACTGAAATCACTTGAAAAACTAGAGAAGCATGAGTTTGCTCAGTCAGTGTAATTACTAGCATGTTTCTCTTGTCTGTGCTAAGACTTCTATTGATATGCCTTGTTCAGTATTGCTTCGTTCTTTGCTTGCCTTAACGGATGCCTTGATCAGTTGATTTTGAGTTGGTCAAGATTGGTTCCCAATATGACCAACTCAGGCCATCTGATTAAAACCCTTGTTTGATTGAGTTTGAATCATTTATTGAACCTAAGCTGAGAATTGGATATATCTGTATTAATCTAATAGTTCAACCTGAAATCAGTGTTAAGTGTAAGTTTATATAGGTTGTAACTTCAGACTTCTAAGCTTAGGGTTAGGCAATAATAACAGGGGTTGAGTGGAGACCATGTGCTGTCAGGCACGCCTGAATTTAATATTCAGGCTGCCCATTAAATTTGAATTAAACAAATCAACAAAACATTCAATAGTGGGTTGTAAGAGAATATTATGGGTAAAAATGGCTCCCTAATAATTTAAGTGTTAAACAGGCTGGAAAAGGGTCAGAGCTTTTGGGTATAAATAGAGGGAGAATTAGAGAAGAAGGGATGAGTTTTTTGATCAGCTAAAAATAGTCTAGAGCATCCTGAAAAAGACTAAGAGCATTGAGAAAGTTTTGAGAGCATTAAGAAAAGGAGGAGAGTTTTAAAAAAAGAAAAAAGTCGAGAGAGAGAGGTATAGTTTAAAAACTGATTTTTTTTTTTTTGGAGATTAAAAAGTCAGGGCTTAAGAGTGAAATAGAGGTTAGTATTGGGCGCAAAACATAGGCTGAAACTTACACTAAGGTTTCAGAGTTAGGAAGCAAATATAGGTTGACCTTTTACATCAAGAAGTCAGTTAGTTTTGAGAATTTATAAACTGAAAGTGAAGTTTTCTTTTGTGGCTGCCTCTCTTCTGCTTTGTATGTGATTGTCATTTGGTACTGCTTGGTGGTGGAACATGCTACTCGGTTTTCTGTTGGGTTTTGAACATTGTTTCAGTTGAGTGTCTAGGTTTTCTGTTGGTTTGAAAGTTCCTGGGTTTTCCTGCGTGGTTTTAATCTTTCCTGGGATTTCTGCTACTGTTTGCTACTGGTTCTAGTTGATGCTGGAATCTGTGTTGTTGTATTGTTGTGTTGTGTTTGTGCTACTGCACTACTGATCTTCATCTCTTTCTTTGCTTTTCCCAACTACCAGGTACACATCTATTATACTGGTACACAATGTAGCTGAAGTTCAAAGCATGAATAAAATGAAGCCTTAAAGCTTGAAGTCACTTAGTCGTATTTTCATATTCTAAGTTGTATATATGTTAGTTATTAGCTCATTAGAATCATGTGAGTAGCTTGTAATGTGTAAATAAATACTGATCGGTAGTAGTCTAAGTTTGCATATTCATTCCCATGTATGCTAGTTAAAAAAAAGACCAATGATGTAGTATTCATATACTGCCATCGCTAGTTTGTTTCATTTATAGCCTATTTAAAATGCATATCAAGTTTTAAAGATTAAGTAATCAGTAGTTCATTCTCTTTAGTTAAACATTTGTTCATTTAGCCTCATAAAAAATAGGTTTCTTTAGCATCGATCTCATTTCTGCCATATGGTAAATTTAGAACATGGGTAGTACCATGTAGTTGGACTCAAATCAAAGTAATATGGCCCAGGCCCAATTTTGCATCATTCACGTTGGGCCTGGGCCTGTAAATGTTAAACGGAGGCCCATTTTGTTCATTTTAAACTTTAACAAGTCACGTTCGCAAATTAACTATAATAACTCTAGCATGAAAATAATATAGGATGTTGTTTCTTCTTTTCATTTTTAGAGACGTAACGAAATAGAAAACGTAGTCGCTTAGGATATCCTTTTAAAATGAGATGAGGCGTGCCTCGCCCAAAATAAATTACAAATTGCGGGTCCCTCAATTAAAAGGACATAATAAGCGAATAGACTTCGGAATTGGCCGTTTAATGAATTTCACGACTTTTTTCCAAAATAACAACACGTTAGTCTCTTTAGGACGCGCCTTAATCAATTGCTCTGTCTCGACCCGGGTTTATCCCACCATCGGGCGTCGTGATGGTGCCTACTAACGTAGCTAGGCCAGCCAAACAATACAACATTTCTTTATTCACCCTCAACAACATAGTATTCTAACAATAATTAGATAAGTGCGGAAGACTTAGTTTTATCAAAACGATATAAAAATGCCGAAGTTTCAAAATACACCTCTACCCAGTATCTGGTGTCACTACTCACGGACTACTAAGGAGTACTAAAAACATCAGTCTGAAAGAAAATACACAAGAGTCTGTCTCGATACAAACGAACAAACTGAAATGACATAGATGAGACTCCGAGC
>MU709954.1:11070-27848 GCA_026770625.1 Nicotiana glauca
AATGAGCTAGAACACCGGTTATATCGATATGGAAGTCGGGTTAAAAATTAGAAAATTGGAGCTCCGAGTCAACTATGCGGTCGCATTTGCGATCGCATAGTAAACATGCGGTCCGCATAATAGACCGCAGAATGCTCCCTAAAAACTAACCATTCTGACTCGGTCTGTGGTAAGAATGCGGTCCGCATTCATGTTCTATGGTCGCAAAGTGCACCGCAGAACTGACCCTCGCACAAGTCAAGGAAAATATGCGACGACTATGCGGTCTGCATTTCGATTATGCGACCGCATTTCGACCGCATTACTGACTTCAATTTTAACCAACATTCTACCTCACTCTGCGTCATATATGCAGTCCGCATTTCGATTATGCGACCGCATTCTGGACCGCATTTCTTGCATTATTATTGAAACTTATTCTTGACTTTTTAATGCATTATTCAATCCAAAAAGGTCCGCGCCGCGTTTACTAATTTCTAACACACGATCCTAACTTGGCACCACGGGATCCGGGTTTTTGAGTAGGGATTTCACGGGGCCTTACATGTATCAGGCCTGGATGACTGGGAAGGCACCACCCCAGCCACCATCGAGTTTCCTAGATCCTGCCCTTATCCAAATTTTGGGCGCAATGCCAGATGATCCTCCATACTCTCTAGATAGACCTGCTTATCATAGCTTTCCCAACCACCCTAGTAGCTCCATCATTCGTCCTCCAACTGCTCCTCCCAAAAATTGTCCCCTTGTCATATCCGCTATTCCCGAAAATGAATACCCACTCAAAGTTTGTGATGCCCAATATTACCCTTCAAAGGTCACCCACAAGGGTCTTGACTCATACAATCAGGGCCCGTGGAATGAGCCACATGTTGAAAATGAAAGGTTCACATGAAGAGAAGGGAAAGATGGGCACCCAGGAGGCTGAAAGGCACAGCTCAATCCTTGGAGAACAAACAAGGAAGGGGAGACCAGGGTAGTATGGCTTACAGAGAACTATCTGCGTCCCCTGACGTTCATCTGCCCGCGCGGTTCAAAGTGCCAAAATTTAACTTGTAAGATGGGTGTGGAGATCTGGTAGCCCACCTTAGTGAAATGAGAATTGTTGGAGAGAAAGATGACTTGGTGATGGCATATTTCAGTGAGAGCCTGACTGGGGTGGCTTTGGACTGGCATACTCGTCAAGATGTTGGTAAGTGGCATACATTGGGCGACCTGGCTCAAGATTTTGTGTGATGCTTTAAATACAAATCAGGCGTTACCCAGACCGCTCCTCCCTATCTAAAATGGAAAAGAAGCCAGAGGAAAGCTTTAGAAAGTTTGGGCTCAGATGGAGGGAGCAAGCTGCTTGGGTCAATCCCCCGATTGGTGAAGAAGAAGTGGTTGAGCTTTTCCTATAAGATGACCCTCTTCGATGCTACTTTTCTCCACTGAACTATCAAAGTCGCACATCACTTTCCCAATACCAAGCTCCACCAAATGCCTACCTACCCTCACGAGCCTACCGAAAACCCTCTAGATTAGGTTTTCAGCCCAATCAAGCACTTAAGAACAAAAGGTTGCAGAAGAAGATAACATGCACTCCACTGGGAGAATCATATGCCAGTCTATTCCAAAGGTTGAGGCAATTGGACATGTTGGAGCCGATTCAGACAAAAATGCCAAACCCTCTACCAAAGAAGTTTGATTTTTCTCAAAGGTGTGCATATTACTCCGATGCCCCGGGTCACAGTACAGAAATGTGTTGGTACCTAAAAAATGCAATTTAGAATCTTATTGATGAAGGTGACATTGCCGTGCAAGATCCTCATCACATGTTCGTAATAAGACGCATATGGTGGGTATGATTTGTTTTGAAAAAGAATATGGGAATTCTTTTGGGAGCCTTGGAGGCCCACGTGCTACCATCCTCTCAGTGCTATCAGAGGTTGATCTTAAGAACGTGCGGACAAAAGGAAGCAACTTGTTAAGAACAATATGATGAAGACTTGTGAAGTTCCTAGTATTGTTGATGTAGAATTCAGTGGCTAAGATACCGTGTTTGGTAATTGGAAAGATGCTCCATTTCTTGGTCAACCAGAGAGGAGCTTTAGTGGCTCAGTTTGTTGTTATTTCTGTTTTCCAGGTTATTTTAGGGTTGTAATCTTGATATTGTTTTGTGACTCAAACCCTTCTATCCTTTTCTTTGTCTAGTTCCTTTGGTCGTAGTATCTCATTTAGTGTTCTCTAGGTTTGTTCTAAGGGCGTACCCCAGTTTATTGTTCTTGTTTCATTGTACAAACTCTTTCCCAATCTGTCTAAAGCAATTCTCTATTTTATGCTATTTCTAGTCATTTCTGTTTTGTTCTTTTCTCCTCTTATAGTTCTTTTCATGCTGGTTCTAGTGACATGACATGCATGCAAAATTCAGGCCTGGTCATTAAAAGTTAGTTCACTCATGAATGCAATGTAACAATTCTGAAGATGATAGGGACACTTGAGGGAAATAAGTACAGATTTGGATACTTTGAAATCATTTGAAGTCTGAACCATGTGAAATTGGGGCAGATAGAACATAGAGAAACCCTATTGGAATGTATCATGCCGCATCAATTTGAAACTAAGGCAAGTTTGCCCGAATTGTCAGGGGTCGTTCGCGGTAAGGAAAATGAGAGTGTTGTCCAATGGTGCTTTGTATTCAGTAGATGTAGAAGGCAGATGTGTGGATATGGTTATCGAGTCTGGTACAATCAAAAGATGTTGCAAATGTTTTATGTGGTTTGTTTAACTGTGTTATTTGTACTCGACATGTTTTGAATATTGGAATGGCGAAGGCATTTTGTTCTGCTATCTAAATACTTTATCCTTTGTTACCTCCTTTGAGCCTTATTTATTTTCTTTCATACCCCTCTTTTGGAATCAGTAACAAAGATCGGAAATGCAAGCATCAAAATAAGTGAAGAAAAAACAAAGAAAGGAAAAAGAGAAAAGAGAAAGAAAAGAATGAAAAGAAAAAAAAGAAGAAAAGAGAAGAAAAAGAAAAGAAAAAAAACAAAGCAACAAAAAGAGAAAAGTAAGGAAAGGAAAAAAAGAGAAAAAAAGAAAAGAAAGAAAAGAAAAAGAAACACAGCAACAACAAAGTAGTCCCATGAACTACGTTCGGCCTGATTCCTTTTAAGGATACGTAGGCAGCCTCACGGTTTAGTCCCATCAAAATAAAATCCAAAAGTCCCCAAGAAAGAAACTAGGGCAGCAATTGAGGTTGTTGTAGGAAATTTGATTCGGAAAGTTGTAATTTTGAACCCCATTTGAACTGTTTTGAGCCTTTGATACCCTTTCTTTCTAGCCCTATCCAAAAGCCCATGTTACGGTCCAAAGAAAGACCTTCTGATCAGTTTTCGAGAGATGCCAAGTCGAGCAAATAGAGGTGATTCATGCCAGGTGAAACACTCCGGTCCAAGCAGAAAAAATAAGGAAAATGAGAGAGTCATATTGGTGAAAATCCTCACGGGCACCATAAGGCGACGGAAGCTGAGAGAAATAAAAAATGAGAGAAGCTTATTGGTGAAAACCTTCACGGGAACGTTGAGGCGATTGTAAGTTGAGAGAAAGAACAAAATGAGAGAGGCTTGATGGTAAAAACCCTTTGGGCACTACAAGTCGAATAAGGATTGTGAATCAGATTGGATAAGCGGGGCATTCAAGCCTAGTTTCACGGCAAAAAGGTACGACAACAGCTGAATATCAGATTTGCTTAACAGAATAGGTCGCAGGTGCATGTCATGGTCATTAGAGTTGGTATCCACATTCGATAGGTTTCTACTTTGTGGTTTTCTTATTAGGAATCATCTCTTTCCATTGTCTTCTATTCTGTTCCTTTTGTTTTGTTTACTTCCTCCTCTTGAGTCTGTTTGGTCATAACAAGTGAGAAATGACTTCAAAATTTTCCACCAGCTTTCCAATTGCACAAAACGGGATCTGGAGAGCACATCAAAGCGTCATAAGTCAGGAAAGAATAGCAAGCACACTGAGTTGGCAACAATCAACATGCTTTGGGATCCTTGTAAAATGCAAAGGCTTGGTATATATCAATTCATGAACAATGCAACAGATGAAGGGTTAGGGTGAACTGATCAAAGGTATTTCCTGTGATAGGATTGACAAAGGGTGGTAAACCAATGACGAGCAGGACCTTCCAAGCATAAATCAAAGTTATCATGGCAATTGGGGGAGCCGTAGACCTCAAAGACAGGACCAGTGATTTATAAAAAACAACGTACATAATGATAGGGTGACAAGTGTCGTGATTTGAGGTTCATATGAGACATAAAGGTTGGTAAATTCAGCAGCAATGCAACAAATAGAGAATATTGGGTTTGAACGGAGAAGAGGTATTTCTATGATAAGGGTGACAGAGAAAGTGGTTAGCCAGTAAACAAGCAATGTCTTCGAGTGGAAATCAGTCATCATGGGAAGTTGAAGGAGCAATCTCCCTCAAAGTTCAAGGCCACAAACCAACCACCACATTTTAAACTGACAAGAATTTTCTTTGATTGAAACAGGGGCAGAAAAATTTTATTTTTTCGGAGAAACTCTCCATAGGGGAAAGAGCAAGCACCAAAACAGGTTTGACCGTATACTCTCAGAACCTTCCTGGAAAATGTGGCTTAGTTAAATTTCAAAACAATCAAGAATAACATAGAGGAATGTAGGTTGGTGTCAAAGTTTGCATGTTTAAGATACGATTCAATTAGGAATTTTCAGGACCTTCCTGGATAATAGGATGTAGTTTAAAACCCTCTTAGATAACAGGACTTAACGGAAGTAATACCTTTAGAAGATGTAGCTTATATCTATAATTGACGTTTAATAAGAGTTATCAGGACCTCCCTGGATAATAGGACTTAGCTTTCAAATTCGTAATAATAGTTGGTAGAATGATTTAGTTTAACACTCACCTATGTACCCAACCACCAAACTGGGGTAGAAAATTTTCTTTGTTTTATCTGTTTTGTTGAAGTCAGGAGCCCACCTGGTGAACAGGGAATATATTTCAAGTCAGCAGTCAGGAGCCCACCTGGAGCACAGGGAATAGATTTCAAGTCAGCAGTTAGGAGCCCACTTAGAGAACAAGGAATACATTTCAAGTCGGCAATCAGGAGCCTGCTTGGAGAGCAGGGAATGCATTCAAGTTGAAGTCAGGAGCCCGCCTGGAGAGCAGGGAATACATTAAAATTCAGCAACCAGGAGCCCGCCTGGAGAGCACGGAATACATTTCAAGTCAGCAGCCAGGAGCCCGCTTGGAAAACAAGGGAGTACAATTCAAGTTTTAGCTTTCAAGTTTTTATTGATATTTGGTAAAGTGGTTCGATTTACACTTACGTATTTGCCCGGATACCCAAACTGGGGCAGAAAATTTTCTTTATTTTATCTGTTTTGTTGAAGTCAGGAGCCCACCTAGACAACAAGGAATACATTTCAAGTCAGGAGCCCACCTGGAGAACATGGAATACATTTCAAGTCAGCAGCCAGGAGCCCACCTGGAGAATATGGAATACATTTCAAGTCAACAATCAGGAGCCCACCTGGAGAACGGGGAATACATTTCAAGTCAGCAGTTAGGAGCCCACCTGGAGAACAAGGAATACATTTCAAGTTAGCAGCCAGGAGCACGCCTGGAGAGCAGGGAATACATTCAAGTCAATAGTCAGGAGCCCACCTGGAGAGCAGGGAATACATTCAAGTCAGCAGCCAGGAGCCAGCCTAGAGAGCAGGGAATACGTTTCAAGTCAGCAGTCATGACCTTCCTGGAGAACAAGGGAGTACAATTCAAGTTTTAGGTTTCATGTTCTTATTGATATTTGGTAGTATGGTTCGTTTTACACTTACATATGTGCCCAGATACCCAAACTGGGGCAGAAAATTTTCTTTATTTTTGTTTATTTTATTGAAATTAGGAGCCCGCTTGGAGAGCGAGGAATACATTTCAAGTTTAGCAGTTAAGAGCCAGCCTGGAGAGTAGGGAATACATTTCAAGTTTAGCAGTTAGGAGCCCGCCTGGAGAGCAGGGAATACATTTCAAGTCATCATTCAAGAGCCCGCCTAGAGAGCAGGGAATACATTTCAATTCAGCAGTCTGGAGCCTGCCTGGAGTGCCGGGAATACATTTTAAGTCAGCAGTCAGGAACTCTCCTGGAGAGCATGGGAATGCGTTTCAAGTTCAGCAATCAGGAGCCCGCCTGGAGAGCGGGGAATACATTCAAGTTCAGCAGTCAGGCATCACTTGGGGAAAGGAATAACATCTCAAAGTGAAGTTGGCCGTCAGGAATCCACCTAGAAAAAGGGAAAACATCTCAGATTACAATTCAAGGCGTCAACAAAAGGATATCACCGGGAGAATACAAGTCAACAAGGCAACAAGAATGACAAGAAGCAAGTTTGAAGATATAGATAGGATTTTTTGTAATGCATAGGTTATAGTCTAGTCTAGTTTTTTATTTTTATTTTGACCTGATGTAATCAAGGGGTTCAGTAAGTAGTAGCAGCAGCAGCAACAGTGAAATCATGGCTTCATGGTAATCTCAGCTACCAAACATTCCTGAACGACACTAACCTATTTCCTTTTTAGCCAAGGATATGTAGGCAACGCCGGAAGTAGGGTGCAGTCAAATCTTTCAAAAATGCTTTACACGGAGTATTCAAACAGGCAAAAATTGCTCGTACCCGCTCACTTATCTTTGCACGAAAACTCTTCGTGTTTTCAAGCAAAGAGGGGCAGTTGTGAGAGCACGTGATTTTTACTCTATATGAATTACTCTCAAAAATTCAAAATAAAATAATTTCTTTTAATATTTACAATTTTGTGGATTTTTCGTGGCAGTTCATGTTAATTGTTTGCATTTTTGACTGTGCATTCTAATTAGTGGAAAATAAAAAAAATGTGTTGCATGTGCATTAAGGAGTTAATTTTGCATTTTTATAATTATTCAGTAATTAAGCTGTTTTATAAAAAGAAAAATCACAAAAAATAGTCATTTTGCACTCTTTAAATTTAATTTTTGATTTTAAGTAGTTTTTCTTTTAATTAGTTTTATGTGTTAATTGGATAATTATCATGTAGGTTGTTTTAAGGTTAATTAATTTCTAAGATGAAAGTTTAGATTTTAATTTAAGAAGAAAATTTTGGAATTTAAAAAAAAAGAAATTAGAAAAATTGAAAAAATGCAAAGGTTTGTGTCAAATTTTGGCTTGTTTGAATTCTCCATCCCCCAACCCAAATTTTCCTCCAAATACTCGGCCCAAACCGGACCAGTCCCCCTTTTAACCAAACGACACTATTTGGCCCCGTGAATCACAACCGTCGAGGTTTCACGATCCAACGGCTGAGAACATAGGGTCATTTAAGTTATAAGTGTCCAAACGCATGCCCCCCCACCCCTCCATCTCTCTCACCCCATCCCTCAGAGAACCTTCACCGCCTCCGCCGCACACCGCCTGCCGGAAATCGCCTCCGCCGGCGGTGTTGCTCTGATTAACCTCGTTTTGCACTAGAGCTTCGCCTTCTTCCCATCACCCCGATGCCACCCTCTATTCCTCTCAAATCCCACTGGAAACCTCCAAAATCCCCAAACCCTAGGGTGCCGCCATTGATTCCTCCGCCGTGTTCGACAGCGCCACCTCCGTTTCTCACAAAAACGACACCACAGGTTCTTCTCCATCCCTCCATCCCAAATACCTAACTCTCTTCCCTCGAATCAATTCTGAACCCTTCAAATCTTGAATCCGCTTTTGGCCTTTAGAAGTTCGAAGTCGTTCGTCTCTGAGTCTAGTAGCATGTAAGACCAGATGATTCTATTCTCTCAACTTTGAGGTCTAGACTGGACCAAACTGATGTTGATTCAGTTATTCTTAATAAAGAACAAAGGATCTACATAAGCTTGGTTAGGTCTTTTATCTAGGGTTGGTTCAAGTTCAATTTAGTAAGTCTCCTCATCTTTTCTGTCCTATCCTTTTACCATCTGTTTATTCCCATTTTCTTCTATTTTTATTTAATTCAGTTTCTTCTGATTGATTGGTTTTAACTTCTGAACCTAGGTTTTCCCTTTATCATTAGTTTTGTATTTTGGCTTTTAAGTTTTGCTTTCCACAATGTTAAATTTTGTTCTCTAAATTTGGTTAGTTTCTGATTTTCTAGTCCAATAGATAACCTAATTAGTTGTTTTGAATTGATACTTTAGTTAGTTTCAAGTTCAGTAGTTAGTTTTTCTTTTAAAATTAGCAATTTGGTTGGATTTTGGTTTGAAACCGGTCAAGTCTTCTTTTCTGTTTTGTCATGGTTAATATGATTTGGGTTGTGGGGAGTCATTTCTGACCTAGTTGCAATGAAAGCCCACCTAGTTGGATTTGAGGCCATGTCTATTAAGACAGTGAGCCCATTTGTGATTCATAACCCATACCCGTTTGACCTAGGCTGGTATCAAGGGTAATTGATAGGGGTAACTAAGGGGTAATTTAGGGTTTCAACTTAAGGGAATCTTTTGTTAACTGCCTAGGAAGCTTCTAGTAGGGTTTTTATTGAATTTCAGAATTGTGGTAGCTTTAGCTTGGGTAACAAGGCAATAATTGAGGGTTTGTTAAGCTAAAAATAAAGTTAAAGAGGGGGGTAGAGTGCAAAATAAAAATTTGAAGGTCTGCCCTAGTCCCGTGCCTATAAAGGCATCCTAAACTTGCTTTTCAAGGAAGACTTGGAAGAGATTTTGAAGAGATAAGAAAAAACAGGGAAAAAAAACGGCTAAAAATCTTCAGTGAATTTACTGTTCCATTGGATCTTCTTTGTAATTCCTTCAGTTTCAACCTTTGAGAGCAAATTCTGATCCAAATAGAGTTTGAAATGGCTTAAACATAGTGTTCTTTTAAAAAGTTGAAGTGAAGTTTAGGTCGATTTGGTTTAAAGCTTGGCTTAATGTCCTTTACTGTTGGTTATCTCTGATGTGGACCACTATTTGCTGCTGTTACTGCTGCATTCCTTACCCTGTTCTTTGTTCTTTCCTATCCAGGTACACGGCTCTGTAACCCTGCTGATTGTGCAATGGAAAATTGCAGAGAAATAGAGAATCGTGCTTTACTTTACTAGACATCATCCCTTCTTAATTTTTCTTAGTTTATTTTGTCGAGTCTTATCTTGATATGTTGCTTTCTCAGGTTTTTTTGAAGTTTTATAATAAAAATATAATGGGACTATATGTAGATGATTGATTTTCATTTGTTTGATGTCTAAGTTTGTTGTTGTTAGAAGTAATCGTCAGTTTTGAGATCCATGCATATTGTTGTGCAGATTTTTGAATGTCTTATTAGTCACAATGTTGCTACAATTGGACTGAACATTTATTTAAAATGAAAATCACCAAGTTTCGTTTATGTGGTTGGATCAGTTTTATTTGAGAGTGGTTAAGAATGAAAAAGGTGTTTTAGTTTGCAAATGTCATTGATTTTAAGTTGATTTGGATGATTGTTATAAGGCTAAGTGTATAGGAAAATTTAGGCATGTTTAGCTATACCTAATGTAAGGTTTAAATGAGGTTCAATTTCAATAGTCTCTTTCTTGGTCAAGTAACTTTTAAATATCCACATACTGTAGTTTTTTTTAAAATCCGTTTTCAGAGCTTCAAAATTTTGTGCACTAGTCAAGTCACCTCTAATTAGGAGAAATGAACATTTCTTGTGATGCCTTGGATTCAAACGCCTGCTATATGGTGTTAGAATTGTATTTTGGTCATCAAGGATTTGATCCTGAATTCCCCTCCATAGGCTGTTTTGTTTTCGAACTGGGCTGGCTCTTGAAATCTTGGCCCAGATCTATTAAGGCCGATGCCCTCCAGCCCAGTACATCGTTTGGGCTTAGCTAGAAGGGGGATTGGGCATTGTCTACTGATTTCGTTTTGAGTTTAAGCTTCAGCATAAAAATACCAATGAATTCCCTTAGACTTTTCCTTTAATTAAGTTAGACTCTTCAAGTAGATTGAAGTGTGCCAGGCCGAAGAAAAATTACCAATTGTGTGGCCCTCATTTTAGTTTTATAACCTAGATAATAAAGTTGATACATATTCGTAGAAAAGCCTTTAGGCGCATTTAAAATGTTATTGTGATTGTGTACATGTTCGCGTGACATGATTACGATTTTTAAAAACAAAACCAGAGTATGCGTTCACACAACTTCGACCAAATTTTCTTAATAATAATAAAGTGTTATTAATTATGGACACGTTCGCGTGACATGATTTTTGATGCACCAAACAAATGGGTACACGTACGCGTAACCCGTTTCAAGATAATTTCTTAATTAAAAGTGGTGAATGCGCATGGGTCCTAAATTCAGTAATCAAAGAATTTGTTTAAGCCAAGTATGATCAAAGTGACTGTGCAAGAACCACAAAACTCGGGACTACCTAACACCTTCTCCCGGGTTAATAGAATTCCTTACCTAGATTTCTGGTTCGCGGACTGTAATACAAAGTCAATCTTTTCCTCGATTCGGGATTTGAACTGGTGACCTGGGACACCATAAATTATCCCAAGTGGCGACTTTGAATCTCTTAATAAAATGATCCCGTTTCGATTGTCCTTTAATTGGATAAACTTCGTTTATTATACCCTCTTCCCGAGGGTGTAGTAGAAAAAGGAGGTGTGACAGCTCTGGCGACTCTGCTGGGGACTAAGAACCCAGAATTTCTAGTTCAGGGTTGAAGAACTCGAGCTTGTTTCATGATTTTTACTTGGCTTTATTTATCATTAATATTACTGTATTTTTGTGAACCTTTTGTGCTAAATGCTATTTGTTTACCGCTTTAATATTGTTGAATTGTATATAATTGTCTTCTTACACCAGCCCTCTGAGTCTTTTGAAAATGGTGCATACGTTCACGTAGCCTGCTTTTTCTGTAGAAATTATACCAAATAGACCAAGGCTGGGCAAGAGACAAGGCCGAGCAGACTTTAGTGCTCCCGGTACGTCACCCCCTCCTCGGCTCGAGTTGTCCGCTCAGGTACCCCAAGTTTAGACCAAAACCCCAGGATTTAAACCTAAAAGAATATAGCTTCATGCCGGATCCCTAGTAGGAATGCTTATCTGCATCATGTGCACTTGACTTAGGGGACTCAACACAGGGGTTGAGTCCGTCTAGGACAGGTGTATCCAATATAATAGACCATCTTGATGCATCCTATGTGCTACAAGTTGCATTTATCCAAAGGTAAAAGGGTCATTCGGCGGACCAGTGATAGTTGAGAGCAAATGAAAAAATGGAAAAAAAAAGAAAAAAAAGAAAAAGAGAGGGTGAAGTGTGAAGATAAAGCGAGTGGGGCCCAATTATGTTTTCTGTCATATTTTTGTCAAGAAAAACAAAAAGAGCTTGAAAATTCAAAAAAATTTGCACTTTTTCATCATTTTTCAAAAAATCAAAAATCAGAAAATAGGGAAAAAGAAAATCCAAAAAAAAGTTTGCATGTCTCATCATTTTTAAGGAAAAGACAAAAAAAAAATATATTTTCTTTGAATTAGTTGTTTTTCTAAAATTCTCGACCGTATCCAATCTGCCCGAACTACTCGAACCTGATTCTCGTCTTTCGGGGCGTGATACGTAGGCAACCCATATAGGGTCCGGTCTTCCTAGTGAGCTTAGGTTTTTGGCTTTGCGGGGTCTTAGCCAAATTTTGCACTTCTGGCCATCTTTTGGCTAAATATGTTATTTTGCAAATATAGCCTCAATCATGTCTTGCATGTGTCCAGTAGGGAGTGTTATTGTCTCACCTAGTCTTAGTTTAAAGTTTTCTCATATGAATGTGAATTTATTTACCGGAGTTTGAGCATGACAGACACCCCGTGACCAACCAGTCAAGATCGCTCAGTCAGGAGTTTCGTAAGGAGATTTGTTTTATTTTTATGTTTTGAGTCTGTTCTTCAATTTATGTCATCTTTTACTTTCTAGTTTTGTATAGTATTGGTATTGTATTTTCTGCTTTATATTTGAAAAAATGTGTTGTAACACAAGAATCAAAAAAAAAAAAAGAGATGTTGCATTTTATATTTCCGTTATAAGTTTTCCTTAGAATACTAATTCTAGAAATGAAAAAAAATTTGAGATTATTTTTTTCTTTAGGCAATTAATATCTAGTACTTAAAATGAATTGTTTTTGTGTTTAGTTTAAGTATATTAGGACCAAAATTCAAACAAGAGAAAGAGAAGAGAATTTTCTATTAGTACTTCTTTAAAAGCTTTCTTTAAGGGGTTAATTCCAAAATCCAACAAGATTTTCTTTTGAGATTCTTCTTTGGAAATTAATGAAAAATAAATTTTTTATTTTCATTAGAATTTTAGGACATTGTACATAGAAGAGAAAGAAACAACATGATTTTCTTCCTAAAAAAAAGTCAAAAAATATTTTTCTCTTCTAGGATTTTTCCTTGATAGAGAATTTGTGTCAAAAGGAAAAATAGAAAAAAAAAATCCGGTAAGCTTGAGTTTAAAATAGGTTATAGAACATTAAGTATAGAAAATTTTAAAACAAGGGTTTGCTTCTTTTATTTCTCTTTTCTCATCAGAGTAGTCATTAAAGAAAAAGAGAAAAAGAGAATGTCAATTTGTTTACTTTATTCTCGATCTTCCAGAACTACGCAAAGATTTGATTCATGTGGGATCATGATATGTGGGCAACCTACATAGGGTTCGAGCGAATTATTATTAAAAAAATGAAAAAGAAAGAAAAAAAAGAAGAAAAGGAAAAAAGGAGGCAGAATTGTGGGATGTGAGAAATGAGAAGGAAGAAAAGAGCGATAATCAGAAAGAAAAAGGGGAATTAAAATGAGCGAGCTAAGAAGTGCGAGGAAAGAAAAGAAAAGAGAAGATTCAAATGGACAAGTTGGGATGATGCCAACTGACCTTTGTACCCTCGAAGTCATTTTAGAACCGATAGTTGTGGCTAGATGCATTGCACGTAAAGTGAGGTTATCTTATGTTAAATGCCCTAACGCTAATGTGGTGGCTTCATTTTGTTATGTTCATAGCAGAAAGGTGGTTGGTTTGTGGTTTTAAGTGGTAACTTTTCTCTACAACACAAAGTCAAAAGGCAATGGTAGACAATAATAGAACTGAGTTGGTTGATACCGGTGCCCGAAAGCAGTTGGTTGAACATGACAATGGGTTGGTTGAAGAGGTATGGATATTAAGACAACACATGACAGACATGTATTAGGCCTGAATGACTGGGAAGGCACCACCCCAGCCACTACCGAGTTTCCTAGAAGTTGCCCTTATCTAAATTTTGGGCACAATGCCAGATGATCCTCCATACTCTCCAGATACACCCGCTTATCACAGCTTTCCCAACCACCTTAGTAGCTCCATCACTCATCCTCCAGCTGCTCCTCCACAAACTTGCCCCTTGTCATATCCACTATTCTCGACAATGAATACACATTCAAAGTTTGTGATGCCCAATATTAACCCTCAAAGGTCACCCACAAGGGTCTTGACTCATACAATCAGGGCCCGCAGAATGAGCCACATGTTGAAAATGAAAGGTTCACAGGAAGAGAAGGGAAAGATGGGATACCCAGGAGGCTGAAAGGAATAGCACAATCCTTGTAGAACAAACAAGGAAGGGGAGACCAGGGTATCATGGCTTATAGAGAACTGTCTGCATCCCTTGACGTTCGCCTGCCCGCGGGGTTCAAAGTGACAAAACTTAACTTGTACGATGGGTGTGGAGATCCGGTAGCCCACCTGAGGGTCTATTGCAGTGAAATGAAAATTGTTGGATAGAAAGATGACTTGATGATGGCATATTTCAGTGAGATCCTGATTGGGGTGGCTTTGGACTGGCATACTCGTTAAGATGTTGGTAAGTGGCATACATTGGGGGACCTGGCTCAAGATTTTGTGTGACGCTTTCAATACAAATCAGGCATTACCCCAGACTGCTCCTCCCTATCTAAAATGGAAAAGAAGCCGGAGGAGAGCTTTAGAGAGTTTGGGCTTAGATGGAGGGAGCAAGCTACTCGAGTCAATCCCCCGATTGGTGAAGAAGAAATGGTTGAGCTTTTCCTACAAGCCTAGGGACCCACCTACTTCAGCCATTTGATCCCGGCCTTGGGAAAGCCTTTTAATGATGTGTTAAAAATAGGGGATATGGTAGAAGAGGAAATCAAGTCAGGAAAATTCATGAGTCATTCGAAAGACATTCAGAAAATCCCAATAAGCTTGGGTGGAAGAAAGAGAAACAGAAAAGATGATCCGATGGGCTTTCCTGATCGATTCCGAGCTCGACATCGTCCCCATGGATATCCTTGTGCACCAGATGACCCTCCCCGGTGCAAATTCTCTCCGCAGAACTACCAAAGTCGCACACCACTTTCCCAATACCCAGCTCCACGAAATGCCTATCTACCCGCACGAGCCTACCGAAAATCCCCTGGATTAGGTTTTCGGCCTAATCAAGCACTTAAGAACGAGATGTTGCAGAAGAAGAGAAATACACTCCACTGGGAGAATCATATGCCAGTCTGTTCCAAAGGTTGAGGCAATTGGACATGTTGAAGCCGATTCAGACAAAAATGTCAAACCTTTTTCCAAAGAAGTTTGATTTTTCTCAAAGGTGTGCATATTGCTTCGATGCCCTAGATCACAGTACAGAAAAGTGTTGGCACCTGAGAAATGTAATTCAGAAGCTTATTGATGAAGGTGACATTGCCGTGCAAGATCCAGATGCAGTAGACACTAGCCAAAATTCATCGCATGTTCATGATAAGACGCATATGGTGGGTATGATTTGTTTTGAAAAGGAATATGAGAATTCTTCTAGGAGCCTCGAAGGCCCACGTGCTACCAACCTCTCAGCACTATCAGAGGTTGATCTTAAGAACGAGCCTACAAAAGGAACCCAAAAGCAATTTGTTAGGAACAATATGATGAAGACTTGTAAAGTTCCTAGTATTGTTAATGTAGAATTCAGTGGCTAAGATACCGTGTTTGGTAATTGGAAAGACGCCCCATTTTTTGGTCAGCGGAGATGATCTTTGGTGGCTTAGTTTGTTGTTATTTCTGTTGTCTAGGTTATTTCAGGGTTGTAATCTGGATATTGTCTTGTGACTCAAACCCTTCTATGCTTTTCTTTGTCTAGTTCCTTTGGTCGTAGTATCTTATTTAGTGTTGTCTAGGTTTGTTCTAAGGGTGTACCACGATTTATTGTGCTTGTTTTGTTGTACAAACTCTTTCCCCGTCTGTCTAATGCAATTCTCTATTTTTTGCTATTTCTAGTCATTTCTATTTTGTTCTTTTCTCCTCTTATAGTTGTTTTCATGCTGGTTCTAGTGACATGACATGCATGCAAAATTCAGGCCTGGTCTTTAAAAGTTAGATCACTCATGAATGCAATGAAACAATTCTGAAGATGATAGGGACACTTGAGGGAAATAAGTACAGATTTGGGTACTTTGAGATCACTTGAAGCCTGAACTATATGAAACTGGGACAGATAGAACATAGAGAAACCCTATTGGAATGCATCATACCGCATCAGGTTGAAGCTAAAGGCAAGTTTGCCCAAATTGTTAGGGGCCGTTTGTGGTAAGGAAAGTGATAGTGTTGTCCAATGGTGCTTTGTATTCAACAGATGTAAAAGGCGGATATGTGGATATGTTTATCAGGTCTGGTATAATCAAAAGATGTTGCAAATGTTTTCTGTGGTTTGTTTAACTGTGTTATTTGTACTTGGAATGTTTTGAAGATTGGATGACAAAGACATTTTGTCCTGCTATCTAAACACTTTATCCTTTGTTACCCCCTTTGAGCCTTATTTATTTTCTTTCATACCCCTATTTTGGAATCAGTAGCAAAGATTGGAAATGCAAGCCTGAAAGATAAGTGAAGAAAAAACAAAGAAAGGAAAAAGGGAAAAGAGAAAGAAAAGAATGAAAAGAAAAAAAAGAAGAAAAGAGAAGAAAAAGAAAAGAAAAGAAAAGAAAAAAACAACAACAAAGTAACAAAAAGAGAAAAAAAAAAAAGAAAAGAAAGAAAAGAAAAAGAAACATAGCAACAATAAAGTAGTCCCATGAACTACATTCGGCCTGATTCCTTTTAAGGATACGTAGGCAGCCTCACGATTCGGTCCCATCAAAATAAAATCCAAAAGTCCCCAAGAAAGAAATTGGGCCAGCAGTTGTGGTTGTTGTAGGAAATTTGATTTTGAAAGTTGTAATTTTGAACCCCATTTGAACTGTTTTGAGTCTTTGATACCCTTTCTTTCTAGCCCTATCCAAAAGCCCATTATGGTCCAAAGAAAGACATTCTGATCAGTCTTTGAGAGATGCCAAGTCGAGCAAATAGAGGTGATTCATGCCAGGGGAAACACTCCGATCCAAGCAGAAAAAATAATGAAAATGAGAGAGTCTTATTGGTGAAAACCCTCACGCGTACCGTAAGGCGACGACAGCTGAGAGAAATAAAAAATGAGATAGTCTTATTGGTGAAAACATTCACGGGCACCTTGAGGCGACTGTAAGTTGAGAAAAAGAATAAAATGAGAGATGCTTGATGGTGAAAACCCTTTGGACACTACAAGTCGAATAAGGATTGTGAATTAGATTGGATAAGCGGAGCATTGAAGTCCAATTTCACGGCAAAAAGGTACGACATTAGCTGAACATCAAATTTGCATAACAAAATAGGTCGCAAGTGCATGTCATGGTCATTAGAGTTGGTATCCACATTCGATAGGTTTCTACTTTGTGGTTTTCTTATTAGGAATCA
>MU709959.1:0-54536 GCA_026770625.1 Nicotiana glauca
TTTTAGAGAGATATGTTCCTTTGAACCTATTTTTATTTTAATATAATCTTGAAAAATACAAAAAAAAAAATAATATCAGGACCTTATTTTTTATCTTTATATAATTTTGAAAATACAAAAATAGTCACATTAATGTTTTGTAGTCATTTTAATCTTTAAAAAATACAAAAAAATAGTACTTTATATTTTATCGTTATATAAAAACGAAAATTACAAACAAAAAAATAATAATTTCATTAATATTTTGTATTTACTTTAATCTTGAAAATATCCAAAAAAATAGTTTTGTTTTAATTGTCAGTCTCATTTTAACAGTTATTTTGCCTACGTAGGATTAATTAAATAAGATCGTGTTTTTATTCTTGGTTGCGGGAAAAGAATAACATTTGGGTTCAAACGACCCATTTTTAGGCCCAAAATTCGGACCTAGCCCGTAACAACCCAAGCCAAATACCCAAAACCAAGCCTACTACCCTAAAACCCTAAACTAACCTACACCTATAAATACACTGACTATTCATCCGCAAGGGAAGGAGGGGGGACTAACGTTATAGATTTCAAGGGGGGCAGCCACTGTTCATCATCTTCTTCATTTTTGAAGAAGACCAAAAAATCCTAACAAAAACCACAAGACCAAACCTTGAGTTGCAACGTCCAGCCACTCACAACCCCCACGTCATCCCAAACGACCAGCTCCACCCTTCGTCTCCAGCTCCGACCAGTCACGTTTCAAACGACCACCATTATAGCCGCTGCCCGCCAGCTTGAACCAAACGTCCCAACCTTTAACTCGCCACGAACAACCCCTCACTGCCTATTATTTTCTTCACAAAACACACATACTTACGCTGAAAACACAAACAGATTTGGAGCCGAGATGTTAAAAATGGTTTGAGGTCGTCGTTCCGGTGACGATTTGTTCTGCGTCCGGGTTTAGTGTTTGATTTTTATTCGCGTTTCAGTTCCAGTCCCAAGGCCTAGGCTCTGTCGTCGGATCTCAGGCGTGAGTCGTAAGCGGTCGTTGTATGAGTTTTGCCAGAGGATTGGTTCAATGAAAAACCGTTGTTGAGGTTCATTCTTTTTTTATTGTTTCGCTCATAATATATCTTTATTGTCAGTTATCTGATTCTTGCTGCCTCATCTTCTTAATTACTGTGTAGTATTTTCGTTTGCTTTTGCTGTGCTTTTGTGGAAAGGTCAATGATTGACTTATCTTATTTTGTGATTGTTTGGATTATAATTGTATGGACGTGGCTTGGTATAGCAGCGACCATCTGTTATTGATCCACATTAAATTGAATCTTGACCTCTCAGATTTGTTGCTACAGACCAGCTTCTCCTCTTCTCTAATTTGTATTCTTCATTAGTCTATTCGCACTCTCTGTCTCTTCATTTGGTTATTATTAAGGCACGCATACAAGGAATTAGAACTATAATTAAGGCATAAACAATTGGATTATTTTCGATCCTCGCCGCCATCCAGTTGTTCATTTTTCCTCCAAGTTTGAAGTCTCTTTTGGGTATTGGCAAAGGATTTGCATCTTTTGGTGAATAAGTAATATCTCTGTTTCCTATGAGTTCCTTATTTTTTATTTCTTTTGAATGGTTATAATTACTTTGGTGCTAGATGTATCCTTAATTCTACTTACTGCAGCGCTTGTTGAATACTATTTGCATCTATGGACTATTCCAAGTTGTTTGAATATTTTGGTTTATTAGCTTGACGTTGGCATCATGGATGAGTGGATATTCGTCGAAAAGCTTGCTGCAATCACTAATATTTTGTTGACCAATGACGTGAATAGGCTGTTAGTTAATTTAATGTTTAGAAGTTGAATAAGTTATGATTTATGATTGATTTGGGATTATTGTAGATGAAACTATTTCAATAAAGTGGTTTAGGAAATGTAACCTTTACATGGGCATGCTCTTAAATACGATTGTGGTTGCGTATGCGTTTGCACAATTTCGATCATTTTAAAAAAATAATAATACGGATTTTGGGTCTTCCAATCTAGGTAGCATATTTGAATTAGGAGGTTTTCCTCTTGTTCAAATGTGGACTTGAGTTTGAAGCTTGAGTTCCGTGAAAGTTTTTTTTCTTTTTTTTTCTTTTTTCTAATAATAGTAATAAATGATGCTAATTAATTAAAGCCCTTTTAGAGACAATCTTAATAGAAAATCATAGTTCTTTAGGTTGGCCTTTAAAACAAATTGATGCGCCGCGCCAAATAAAATCACAAATTGCGTGATCCTCCTTAATTACTTTATTAAAATATCTATAATTCGGGACGTGCCATTTAGCTAATTTTCATAGCCTCTCGCAAAGTTAATAACATGTTAGCCGCTTTAGGCGCATTCTTTAATAATCTTACCTTCCTAATACGGGTGTGCATTTCATGCGATCCAAATCCAAATTCGAAAACGTTGAATAAGAATGTGTCGAGGATCCGGGTGCATTTCATGTGACGTGATCCGAAAATACGTTCTTAAACGACGTTCACTTTCTTAAATAAAACAATTGATTAAAAGCGGTTAAAGATTAAAAGTTGCACATAAGTTAAAGCATGTTATAAATCAGATGAATAAGCCAAATACAGCAGTTGAGCGACCGTGCTAGAACCACGGAACTCGGGAGTGCCTAACACCTTCTCCCGGGTTAACAGAATTCCTTACCCGGATTTTTGGTTCGCGACTGTTAAACAGAGTCAAACCCTTCCTCGATTCGGGATTCAAACCGGTGACTTGGGACACCATAAATCTCCCAAGTGGCGACTCTGAATCTTAAATAAAACGAATCCCGTTTCGATAGTCCTTAAATTGGAAAAACTCCTTTCTTTTATTACACCCTTCACGGGGTGTAGTAAGCGGAAAAAAGAGGTGTGACAAGGCTAACAGCAGGCTTAAATTCCAAGTAGTGTAAGCAAGAAAGGAAAAACACAATTAAAGCTATTTTAAATGAAAATAGGATTTTCAACAATTAGCACAAGTACGCATTCGTCACCTCACATACAAGGCATTTCAATTATTACAATACCGATCCTAAGGAGAATTTTTCCCACACAAGGTTAGACAAGCCACTTACCTCAAACCAGCTCAAAATCAACCCGAAACCACGCTCTTGCCACGAGTACTCGACTCCAGTTGGCCTGAATCTATTCAATTCAATTGAATAATGTAAATAACACTTCAAGTAACTGATTCTACAATTAAATTCTAAGCTAATACACGAAATCAGGTAAAATAACCAAAATGCCCCTCGAGCCCACGTCTCAGAATCGGGTATAATTTATAGCTTCAGAATCCCCATACTCTCACGAGTTCATTTATATCAAAATTATCCCAATCCGACATCAAAATCATGATCCAAATTCAAATGTTAGGTCTAAGAATTTTTCCAACTTTTCTTCAATTTTTCCACCCCAAATTCGTAATTAAAGGATGAATTTAAGCATAGATTCGTGGAAAACAATCAAAACCGAGTAAGAATTACTTACCCAAAATGCCCAGGTGAAAATCCCTCTCAAAATCGCAATCTCGAGCTCGCAAATCGATTTCTAACTTTTTGAAACTAAACCCTCGAAACTCTAATTTTCTGCCCAGCACTTCCGCTTCTACGGTCAAGGGACTGTACCTGCGGTTCCGCTTCTGTGAAAAAATGTCCGCATCTACAAAACTCACTAATGTCCCAAAATCTGCACCCGTGACTTACTGACCGCATATGTGCTCAAGTAGGTGTGTAAACCCTTCCGCACCTGCGGCTTCTTGCTATTCCTCAGTTGGCCGCTTCTGTGGTTAAATTACGCATCTGCGGGAGTCGCATTTGCACCCTCTTAACCACAGATGCGGTTATGACAGCAGCCCAAAGAACTTCAGCCGCCAACTCCAAGTCCCAACTTTCTGTTAACCATCCGAAATCATCCCGAGGCTCCCGAGACCTCAATCAAAAGTACAAACAAGTCATATACCACTAATTTGCAAAAATCTTCCAAACACCTCAAACAACATCGAATCAACCAAATAGCATCGGATTCAAGCCTAAGAACTTCAAAAACTCTCAAAATACGCTTTCGATCAAAAGGTCTATCAAATTTCTTCTGAATGACCTGAAATTTTGCAGACACGTCACATTCAACACTACGGAGCTACTCAAGCTTTTTGAATTCCATTCCGACCCTCGGATCAAAATCTCACTATCGAAATAGAAAATTCAAAAATTCAACTTTTGGCATTTCAAGCCTAAATTAGATACAGACCTCCAAAACACAATTCGAACATGCTCCTAAACCCGAAATCACCCAACAAAGCTAACATAACCATCGAAATTCCATTCCAAGTCCGTCTTCACACAATTTTGACCACGGTCAAATTTCCAGAACTTAAGCGCTTATGTAGGGACTAAGTATCCCAAAACTCTTCGAAACTCCAAATAATTCCTCCTAGAAACTCACAATAGTAGAAAAAAACATGGGGAAAGCAGTTAATAGGGGATCAAGGCGTTAATTATTAAGATAACTGGCCGGGTTGTCACACCATGACTCCCTGAAGCACCGTGAGAAGTCTGAAGTGCTGAATAAAATGGACTGGGCGGATGGCCCCTACTATAAGCACCCTTGCCTCTAGATTAGGCATCTCTGAAGCTACTGGAAAGACGAGGTCTCTTATCTAAAACTGGCCCTCTCTCCTGAGAAAGAACCATCTCAATGCGCATGGCGATATTAGCAGCCGTCTGAAATGAAATCTAACTGCTAGTCTTCTAGTACATCTATAGCTTGATAGGTTGAATGACTACATCAATGAACCTCCTCGCCCTCTCTTTCTCGATAGGAATAAAAAAATAGCATGACGGGCTAGATCCACAAAGCTGGTCTCATACGGAGCGATTGACATACTGCCCTGCTGGAGACGCTCAAACCGATTGTGTTAATTCTCCCTTAATATGAAAGGGAGGAACTTATTTAGAAATAGTTGTGAGAACTACTCCCAGGTAAGTGCTGGTGAACCGACGTCTAGTAAATATATAGTCCTTACACCACCTCTTGGCCGAACCAGCCATCAGAAATATAGCAAAATCAACCCCATTGTTTTCCACTATCCCCATCTTTTGTAATACCTCATAGCAGCGGTCTAGATAATCATGTGGGTACTCAAAAGGTGTACCAATGAAATAGATCGGAAATATCTTGGTAAATTTGTCCAATCTCATCAAAGCCTCAGAAGACAAAGTAGGCTTGTCACAGGCATGTGCTGCAACAACTGGCTGAACTACCCCAACTGGATTGGCTACTAGAGTGATACTGGGGAGCTATCTACCCCAGAGCGGGAGTAGTGGGAGTTTGTGCTCCTCCTCCAGCCTGTGAGACGACTGGTGCTATTGGAAATGCACCATTTTGGGCCACACCCTCTATAAGACTCACCAAATGGACGAGAGCGTCCTGAAGCACTAGAGTAACTATGAATCATCCTGGAACCTGAACTGGTCCAACATGTACCGCTTGAGTGGGAACCTCCTCTTCTAAATCCACCTGAGGTTCTACAACATGTGTTGTTGCTCGAGCTCTAGATTGAGCTCTACCTCTGCCTTTACCTCGGCCTCTGGTGCGACCTCGGCCTTGGCCTCTGCCCCTAATCGTAGCAGTCATTGGGGGCTCTGGATCTTGTCCAAATGAAGAAGAATTGTGTGTTCTCGCCATCTGCGAGAGAACAAGAATAGAAGAGTTCAATCGTCAATGATAGAATAAAATTGCACGGCATAGTAGAATAGAAGTGAAATTGTTCCGAAACTCCATAGCCTCTGGAAAATAAGTACAGACGTCTCCGTACCGATCCTTCAGACTCTACTAAGCTTTCTCATGAATTGTAAAACCTATGTAACCTAGTGCTTTGATACCAACTGTCACGATCCGAAATTCCCATATTCGGAACCGTGATAGAGCCTAACATATCACTTGCTTGGCAAGCCAACATTAGAATAATATTATCCATTTTAAACATTTTTAATGTAGTTAATACAAGAATGCAAATGCAGAATCAATTTCTAAAATAAAATGATTAATCCATATTAAAAAATGGTGTCCAAAAACCATCCCACAACTGGTGTCACAAGTGCACGAGCTACTAGAATAATACAAATAAAGGTCTGAATGAAAATGAAGTTGCCTGAAAGAAATACACAACTATAATAAAGTGAGAGGGGACCTCAGAACTGCAAACGCCATACAGCTATACCTCAAGTCTCCTCTGAATATCTGAATCCCAGCAAGTCTACTATATGCTGCTCAGACAAACTCCGGTATCTGCACAAGAAGTGCAAAGTGTAGTATGAGTACAAACGACCCCATGTACCCAATAAATGCCGAGCCTAACCTCGACGAAGTAGTGACGAGGCTAAGGTAGGTCACCTACATTAACCTGTACGTAATAATAATAATAATAATAATAATAACAACAACAACAACAAAGATATAGGAGAACAAGAATAGAAATTAAACCAGTAAATCATATCTAATTATCATTTAAAACACTTTCCGTTGCGGCGTGCAACTCGATCCCACAATATTATCATATTCATTTCCATTGCGGCGTGCAACCTGATCCCACAATATATACATTTTCATTTAATTCTGTTGCAGCGTGCAACCTGTTCCACCAATATATTCATTTCATTTAATTCTGTTATGCCGCGCAACCTGTTCCACCAATATATTCATTTTAATCATTTCTGTTGCGGCGTGCAACCCGCTCCCCCAATATGCATTTACTTTTATTTCCATTACGGCGTGCAACCCGCTCTTCCAATAATATTAATTTAACAATTCTTATAAAAGAAATTAACCCAATCAATGCAACAATTAATATAAAATCATGAGACAACAAGCATACAATAATTATAATTTATTTAGGAAACAAGTAATTACAACTAGCAATTAATTGTAGAATTAGGGAGAAAATATACAAATTTAATATTTAGTATGCTAAATGTCAAACAACAATTTAGTCACATAAATCAATTAAGCAAGTAGAAATTATAGCATGGATTCAACGCATAATATTGAACAAGGAATATGAGAAAATAATTAATATAATAATTAATTCATGATTTAAAATAATTTACAATTTCCAGATAATTATACAAATAATTAGTTTGACGACGTATAAGCACTCGTCACCTTGCCTATACGTTATACACAACAATTTCACATAACAAATAATTCAAGGGTTCCATTCCCTTAAGTCAAGGTTAACCACGACACTTACCTTGCATCACAATATAAATTAATTACTCGATGTAACGACCCGATTGGTCGTTTCGAGATTTTTAGCCCCGTTTCCCCCATTCTGCTTCATTTTTTGTGGTTCAGCTCATTTATGTTGTGTTTTGTTGGTTTGCTCGGGTTCGGAATGGTAATAGAGAGAAATGAGGCACTTAGTCTCTTAAGTTGGCCTTTTAGTTGGAAAAGTCAACCGGAAGTTGACTTGTGAGTAAATGATCTCAGAACTTGGCTTTATGATTGGGATAGCTTCGTGAGGTGATTTGGTACTTAGGAGCATGATCGAAATGTATTTTGGAGGTCTGGGGTAGATTTAAGCTTGAATTGGCGAAATTGAAAATTTGGCATTTTCCAATCGGCAGTGGAAATCTTGATATATAGATCGGAATGGAATTCTGGAAATTGGAGTAGGTCTATTATGTCATTTGGGACGTATGTGAAAACTTTCAGGTCATTCAAAGGTGGTTTGATTGGTTTTGGCGTTGCTTGTCGAATTTGAAAGTTTATAAGTTCTTAGGCTTGAATCCGAGGTTGATTAGGTGTTTTGGTGTTATTTTGAGTCATTCAAAGGCTCGACTTAGTTTGAATGATGTTATGGGATGTTTTGGCATATTTGGTTGAGGTCTCGGGGGCCTCTTGTGAGTTTCGAGTGGTTAATGGATCATTTCGGACTTTGGAAAGGTAGCCGATTTTCTAGCATTTTTGTTGCAGAGATTTGTTCTTCGCGTTCGCGAAGGGAAGCTCGCATTCGCGAAGAGTATCTAGAGATTGAGGAGGAAATTGTTCTTCTCATTCGCGAAGTATGGGATGCGTTCGTGAAAGGTTAGGAGCATAGTGCATTGCGGACGCGAGATTTGTAATAAGAAGATAAAAGGCAGTTGGGATCCCATTCATTTGGCATACGCGTTCGTGAGGGTGAGGTCGCGTTTGGGTTGAGGAGTTTTATTAAAACTTTGCGTTCGCGAGATGTATATCACATTTACGTAGAAGGAATTCTAGTCAAAGGAAATTTGTGCTTCGCGAACGCGAGAGGGTGGTCCCGTTCGCGATGAAGGTTGCATTTGGACAGAAACTTTAAGTTAAAAATCGAGGGTTTTGGTCCATAATCTCAAAATTCATTAGAGAGCTTGGGAGAAGATAATTTTGGAGGGTATTTTCATAAGATTGATTAGGGTAAGTGTTCTTCACTCAAGTTTGGTTAAATCCCATGATTATGTCTTGATGTTTATCATTTAATTTGGGAATTTGGGCTGAAAATTTAGGGGGGGGGGGAGGGGGATGGAAAAAAATATGTTGAGTTGAATTGGAGATTTGATGGGCCATTTGAGGTCCGATTTTGATGTTCTTGGTATGTGTAGACTCGTGGGAGGATGAGGATTCTTGTGATGTGATTTTTATCAAATTACGAGACGTGAGCTCGGAGGACGAGTTAGAACAAATTCGGGATTTTTGCTCTAAATTGATAATTTTCATGTGGGTTTCATTCCTTTAGCGTATATTGATGATAATATACTGATTTTTGTTAGAGTCGAAGTATTTGGAGGCCGAATCGACAGGCAATGGCATCGCGGGCTAAAGTTTGGCTTGGCTTGCGGTAAGTAACACTTCCAAACTTGGTTCTGAGGGTTCAAAGCCGCAAACTATGTGTTCTATGATTTCTATTGTAGTGATGAAAATGGCAAGTGACGGACGTATGGGCGTGCACCGTGAGAATTGAGGTATGGGTCATTCCATGGCACCGTTTAGCGACTCTTTCTTACTGATATCTGTGTTGTAACTATGTGATTAAGTTAATGAGCTGTGAATCATGCTAATAGTCATGTTAAGGCTTCACGCCAATACTGTTGAGACCCGAGAGGTCGTTTTTTGTTGTCATATCATTAGCTTCATTGATATTATGTACTCAGTTCTATTCATGCATATTATATCATGCCTCAGTGTCGATTATTGTTATTTGGCACATCATAGCATTGTTCGGGCTAGTATCATGACATTTTGAGCCTCTGTGTGTGAGACTGGAGAGTAATGACTAAGTGAGGCCAAGCGCCTGATATTGAGTGATAGTATGGGATCGGGCTGCAAGCATGTGACGATTCGGCCCGTCGTCACGTGAGTTACCACCCCGTTTTCCCCATGTTGTGTTTCTTTATGTTTCAATATCAGTATTCGAGTCGATCGGGTGGAATTGAGTTGGTTTTAGTTGGAAATGAGGCACTTAGCCTCTTAGAAGAAAGTTTGTCTTAGAAAAGTCAACCGGAAGTTGACTATATAGTTAGAGGGCTCGGATGTGAATTTTGGTGGTTCAGTCAGCTTCGGGGGATGATTTATGACTTAGGAGCGCGATCGGAATTGAATTTGGAGGTCCGGTGTAGAATTAGGCTTGAATTGGCGAAGTTTGAATTTTGACGGATTCCGCTTGATAGGTGGGATTTTGATCCGAGGGTCGGAATGGAATTCCGAGAGTTTATATAGCTCCTTTAGGTAAATTTGGATATGTGTGCAAAATTTCAGGTCATTCGGGCGTCGTTTGGTCGGGTTTTTGACCAAATGTGAGTTTCGGAAGAATTTGATAAACTTAGGCTTGAATTCGTGGTGAATTGATGATTTTTGGTGTTGTTTGACGTTTTTTGATGATTGGAGCAAGTTCGTATGATGTTTTGGGGTAGGTTGGTATTTTTGGTTGAGGTCCTGGGGGCCTCAGGGTGATTTCGGATGATCAAACGGAAGAAAATTGGCTTGGAATGTTGCAGAAAATGCAACAGCAGTTGCAGGCTATTTTTAGCCTTCGCGTTCGCATAGGCCTTGTCACGTTCGCGTAAGTATGGGTTCTTGGCCTTCGCGTTCGCGTAGCATGGGACGCGTTCGCGTAGGCCTGTGTGGATGGCTATCGCGTTCGCGTAGAAGAAATTAGGGGCCAGCTTGGTTTACTCATCGCGTCCGCGATGGTTTGGATGCGTTTGCGTAGTGATGGAAGTTGGATCATCACGTTCCCAACTCGTTGTCTGCGTTCATGTAGGGTTAAAGTGGTCTGTGGAGTTTTTGTTCATCGCGAACACGAGAGGACCCTTGCGTTCGCATAGAAGAAAAAGCTGGGCGACAGACGGTTTTATGTTACATTTCATCCGCGACCCATTTCATATTTTCTCCATTTTTGAACCACTTCAAGAGCTTTTTGGTCGAGATTGAAGAGAGTTTTGACGAGAATCGATTGGGTGTAATTCTCGTGACCTAGAAATGCTATTTTATCAAAGAATCTACCTTTAATTCTTGGAAAAGTGGGTGAAAATTTAAGAACTAGGGCTTGGGTTTTTAAATGAGAAATTGGGATTTGAGGGAGCATTTGGACCCCGATTGCGATGAAATTTATATGTACGGACTCGTGGCGAGACGAAGAATCCGGTGATGTAAATTTCGTAATTTTTCAAGAAGTGGGCCCGGGGCTTGGGTTTTGCCAACTTCGTGTTTTTGAGTGTTTTTCGAGTTCTTTCAGTTGGGTTATGTTCCATTGGCTTATTTTAAGGTATTCCTTGTGGTTTTGGTCAGATTCTACTCTCGAGGAGGTTGATTTACGAGGGAAGTGCAAGGCGAGCTAGGATTTCGGCCGTCTTGAGGTGAGTAATGGTTATGAATGATGTACTGAGGGTTTGAGACCCCGTATTTGCACTATATAGTGCTATGTTGAAATGCGATACGCGCCGTATGATGAGCGTGGTAATGTTACTGCTAGGGATTTGGACTTGGTCCATTCCGATTGATGACTCTACTGTACTTTTGAGTGAGACTGCGCTTATATCCGTATATTTTGGGCTAGTTGCCACGTTTGGGGCCTTGTGCCAATCTGTAGAACCCTTAGGGAGCATGTTGAGCTAATTGACCTCACTTTACCTGTTGAAAACATACTCTCAGTCATATCCTTAACTGTAAAACATAATATGAACCGGTCTTAGCAATTTACACTCTAAATGAGGAATACCTGCGTTGAAAACCCCGTCTTAGCTGAGTGGGCCCGAGAGGCCAAGTCTATATTGACTGAGAGTGGTCAAGGACCCCATAGTGAGGGTATTTGATATACACCGGATCGGGCTGCACGCCGCAGCTATGGATCGGACTGCACGCCGCAGTAGTATATTATATGGATCGGACTGCACGCCGCAGTAGTATATTATATGCATCGAACTGCACGCCGCAGTAGAATATTATATGGATCGGACTGCACGCCACAGTAGTATATTATATGAATTAGACTGCATGCCGCAGTAGTATATTATACGGATCGGACTGCACGCCGCAGTGATATATTACGTGGATCGGACTGCACGCCGCCGTATTATAGCGCTTGGGCTGTAGGAGCCCCTCCGGAGTCTGCACACACCCCCAGTGAGCGAAGTCGACTATTATTATTGGATCGGGCTGTGCGCCGCAGCAGCATATACTATAATTGCATCGGGCTGCACGGCGCAGTAGTATTACGTATGGATCGGGCTGCGCGCTGCAGTAGTACTGGTAAGTTGTCGGACTGTCGGAGATTTTCACCAGTTTCCCCTGATTAGCTGATCCTTACTGTCCTTACTGTTGGTTATAGAACTGTGTAATGTTCTTACAGGATTTCTTACTTTCAGTTGTTATTTATTGCTATTACTCACTGAGTTGGAGTACTCACTTTACTCCCTGCACCTTGTGTGCAGATACAGGGATCCCGGAGGCATAGCTGAGGTTATTGCTGCTGCCTAGTTCATTTGTCGGAGTCATCGAGGTAGCTGCCGGCGTCCGCAGGACCCGATTTCTCCTCTTGTCTTTTCTTGTACTTCCGTACCTAGAATTTCATATGTATAGGATGTTGCTCAGTTGTATCTAGAGGCTCTGACTCATAACGCTAGATCGGATATGGGCTGTTTGATATTATTGTGTTTTCCGCACAGTTTTTATTACTATCACAGACTGAGATTTTGCTTAATTGATATTTTAAATTAAATAACTTATAAGGAGCTTTGTAACTTAGGATGAGAATGTTCTAAAGGTCGGGATTACCTAACAAGGTGTTGGGCGCCATCACGATCGGGGTTTGGGTCGTGACAAGTTGGTATCAGAGTCTAGGTTACCAGGTCTCGCGAGAGTCTCGCGGATCGGTACAGAGACATCTGTACTTATCCTCGGGAGGCTGCAGACCTTTAGGAAAGACTTCATATTCTTGAAATTCTTGTCGTGCGACTTTGTTGATCCAAGAACTAAATTTTTGTATTCTATTCTCTCGCAGATGGAGAGAACCCGTGCTACCAGACGTGGAGGACGACCACCAGTACCACCTCCTCGAGGCTGTGGACGTGGCTGTGGTCGTGGTCTAGGTAGGGCAGCAGGGGCAGCACCAGTTGACCCACCAGTTGCCCCCATTCAGGATCAGCCTCCAGCTGTAGAGACTCCAGCAGCACCTCCTCAGGCGCCAGCTGTGCCTATTGTGATTCCGGGTCTTCAGGAGGCCCTAGCTCAGATTCTATCGGTTTGCACTGGCCTGGCTCATGTAGTCTCGGCCACTACTGCCGCAGCTACTTCTCAGACCGGGGGTGGTCATCAGACCCCCGCAGCTCGCACGCCTGAGCAGCTAGTGAAGGGTTTACAGACACCGGAGGCGCCACCAGCTCAGCAAGTTGCCCCAGTTCAGCCAGTTGCCCCAGTTCAGGGCGATGGGGTTCCAGTGATGCCAGATGATGAGCAGCGTTGTCTTCAGAGGTTCAGCAGGCTCTCACCTCCTACTTTCAGCGGTATTCTGGGCGAGGATGCCCAGGGTTTTCTCGACAAGTGTCGACGTATGCTTTGGACAGCAGGGATCTTAGAGTCGAGCGGGGTATCATTTACCACCTTTCAGTTCTCAGGAGCAGCCTTTACATGGTGGGAGGCATATGAGCGGCGTAGGTCGGCAGGTGCAGCGCCGTTGTCATGGTAGGAGTTCTCCACTATCTTTCTGGAGAAGTGGGTACCACGATCGCAGAGAGAGGAGTTGCGTAGGCAGTTTGAGTGGCTTCGTCAGGGAGATATGACTGTGACGCAGTATGAGGTGAGATTCTCAGAGTTGGCTCGTTATGCTCCATGGATAGTCCCGACTGATCAGGAGAGGATTAGTTGGTTTGTGGACGGACTCAATTATCCCATCTGTATTCTGATGACTCGAGAGAGGATCCTGAGCCATACCTTTTAGGATGCAGTGGATATTGCTCATGATATTGAGACGGCTCACCGTTAGGAGAGAGAGGAGAGGGAGGCCAAGAGGCCTCGAGGATCAGGTAGCTTCAGTGGTGCTCCGTCTAGGGTCCAGGTTCAGCAGAGCAGAGGTCGTTCTTTCAGGCCTCCTCAGCCAGCTCGCTCAGAATACTGTGGGTCATTTTCTGGTCGGGGTTATCAGGGCTCTCAGCAGAGTCAGCCATCTCTTAGTGCACTTCCAGTGCAGAGTTCGTCTCATGCACCATCTGTTCAGGGTTCATCCCGGCCAAGTGCATCAGCTAGCCACTCTGGCGCGAGGGGTCCCCTTCAGTCCCAGTCCCCAGCACCCGGGAGTTGCTATGAGTATGGTGAGTTCGGGCATATGCGGAGGGAGTGTCCCCACCGTGCATCCAGTTCATCTCAGCAGAGGGGCCAGCCCTCATCTTCTGGCCCAGTATCTTCAGCACCCGCCCTGCCAGCTAGGGGTGAGGGTCAGGTAGCTAGGGGTCGCCCTGGGGGGGAGGCCGATCGAGTGGTGGTCAGGCTCGATTCTATGCTCTTCAGGGCCGGTCAGATGCTATTGCTTCGGATGCTGTTATCACAGGTATTATTTCAGTCTGCCACAGGGATTCCTCAGTTTTATTTGATCCCGGATCTACTTATTCCTATGTATCTTCATACTTTGATCATCATTTGGGTACGACCCGAGGGTGTATTGCGTTACCTGTGCATGTATCTACTCCGGTGGGCGATACTATTATTGTGGACTATGTATATTGGTCCTGTCTTGTTACTATTGGGGGTCTGGAGACCCGAATTGATTTGTTGCTGTTGAGCATGGTAGATTTCAATGTTATTCTGGGCATGGATTGGCTATCTCCGTGCCATGCTATTCTAGACTGTCACGCCAAGACAGTCACATTGGCTATGCCGGGTATTCTGAGGATCGAGTGGCGTGGTATGACTGACTATGTTCCCAGTAGGGTGATTTCCTTCCTAAAAGCCCAATAGATGGTTGGGAAGGGATGTCTATCGTACTTGGATTTTGTGAGAGATGTTGGAGCTGAGACTCCTAGCCTTGATTCTATTCCCGTTGTGAGGGATTTTCCAGATATATTTCCAGCAGACCTGCTGGGCATGCCACCGGACAGGGATATTGATTTCAGTATTGATCTGGCGTCGGGCACTCAGCCTATCTCTATTCCTCCCTATCGTATGGCACCAGCTGAGTTGAAGGAGTTGAAGGAGCAGCTTCAGGAACTCCTAGATAAGGGGTTTATTCGTCCTAGTGCACTGGTCTTATTTATGAAGAAGAAAGATGGCACAATGAGAATGTGTATTGATTATAGGCAGCTGAACAAGGTGACAGTGAAGACTAAGTATCCACTACCCCGTATTGATGACTTGTTTGATCAGCTCCAGGGAGCGAGGGTATTCTCGAAGATTGATCTTCGATCAGGCTATCACCAACTGAAGATTAGGGATTCTGATATTATGAAGACAGCTTTCAGGACAAGATATGGGCATTATGAGTTTCTAGTTATGTCTTTTGGGCTGACTAATGCCTCAGCCGCATTCATGCATTTGATGAACAGCGTGCTCCGACCGTATCTGGATTCATTTGTGATTGTGTTTATTGATGACATCTTGGTGTACTCACGTAGCCAGGAGGAGCATGATCGGCATTTGAGAGTAGTATTGCAGAGATTGAGGGAGGAGAAGCTTTATGCAAAGTTCTCCAAGTGTGAGTTCTGACTTGGGTCTATGGCTTTTCTAGGACACGTGGTGTCCAGTGATGGTATTCAGGTTGATCCGAAGAAGATAGAGGCGGTGCAGAGTTGGCCTAGACCGACCTCAGCCACTGAAATTCGTAGTTTCCTTGGGTTGGCAGGGTATTATCGCCGGTTTGTTCAGGGATTTTCTTCTATTGCGTCGCCCTTGACCAAGTAGACTCAGAAGGATGCTCCATTTGTGTGGTCCTAGGAGTGGGAGGAGAGCTTTCAAAAGCTCAAGACAGCTTTGACCACGGCTCTAGTATTGGTATTGCCATCAGCTTCAGGTTCCTACACTGTGTATTGTAATGCCTTGAGAGTTGGGATCGGGTGTGTGCTGATGCAGGAGGGTAGGGTTATTGCATATGCTTCTCGTCAGTTGAAGCCCTATGAGAAGAACTACCCTGTTCACGATTTGGAGTTAGCAGCTATAGTCCATGCTCTGAAGATTTAGAGGCACTACTTGTATGGCGTTTCTTGTGAGGTGTATACTGATCATCGCAGCCTTCAACATTTGTTCAAATAGAAAGATCTTAATTTGAGGCAGCGGAGGTGGCTTGAGTTGCTCAAGGATTATGACATTACCATATTGTATCATCCGGGGAAGGCCAATGTAGTGGCTGATGCTTTGAGCCGGAAGGCGATTAGTATGGGCAGCTTGGCGTATATTCCAGTTGGGGAGAGGCCCTTTGCAGTTGATGTTCAGTCGTTGGCTAATCGGATGGTAAGATTAGATATTTCAGAGCCGAGTCGGGTGTTGGCTTGCGTTGTTTCTCGGTCCTCCTTGTATGATCGCATTAGAGAGCGCCAGTATGATGATCCACATTTGCTTGTCCTTAAGGACCGAGTTCAGCATGATGATGCCAGAGATGTGACCACTGATGATGACGGTGTGTTGAGGATGCAGGGCCGGATTTGCGTGCCCAATGTGGATGGGCTTCGGGAGTTGATACTAGAGGAGGCCCATAGCTCGCGGTACTCCATTCATCCGGGTGCCGCAAAGATGTATCAGGACTTGAGATAGCATTACTGGTGGAGAAGGATGAACAAGGATATTGTAAGTTATGTAGCTCGATGTCTCAACTGTCAGCAGGTCAAGTACAAGCATCAGAGACCGGGCAGTGTTCTTCAGCGTATGGTTATTCCTGAGTGGAAATGGGAGAGGATTACTATGGATTTTGTGAGTGGTCTCCCTCGGACTTTGAGGAAGTTTAATTCAATTTGGGTGATTGTGGATCGGCTAACCAAGTCTGCGCACTTTATTCCAGTATGTACTACTTACTCTTCGGAGCGGCTGGCAGGGATCTTTATTCGGGAGATTGTCAGGTTACATGGAGTTCCAGTGTCTATTATCTCGGATAGAGGTACTTAGTTCACTTCTCAGTTCTGGAGGGTATTTCAGCGGGAGCTGGGTACGCAGGTGGAGTTTAGCACAGCATTCCATCCTCAAACGGACGGGCAGTCCGAGCGCACTATTCAGATTTTGGAGGACATGTTGCGTGCCTGTGTTATTGATTTTGGAGGTTCACGGGATGAGTTTTTGCCGTTTGTAGAGTTTGCCTACAACAACAGTTATCAGTCGAGCATTTAGATGGCCCCGTATGAGGCGTTGTATGGTAGGCGGTGTAGATCTCATGTTGGATGGTTCGAGCCGGCGAGGCTAGATTGTTGGGTACTGAGATGGTTCAGGATGCTTTAGAGAAGGTGAAGTTGATCCAGGAGAGGCTTCGTACAGCACAGTCACGCCAGAAGAGTTATGCGGACCGGAAGGTTCGTGATGTGTCTTATATGGTAGGCGAGAAGGTCTTGTTGAAGATTTTTTCAATGAAGGGTGTTATACGATTCAGAAAGAAAGGGAAGCTGAGCCCGAGGTTCATTGGGCCTTTTGAGATACTCAGGAGGATAGGAGAGGTGGCATATGAGCTTGCTTTGCCACCCAGCTTGTCTAGTGTGCATCCGGTATTCCATGTATCTATGCTCCGGAAGCATGTTGGGGACCCGTCTCATGTGTTGGACTTCAGCACGGTTCAGTTGGATGGTGATTTGTCATATGATGTGGAGCCGGTGGCTATTCTGGGTCGACAATTTCGAAAGTTGAGGTTCAAGGATATCTCTTCAGTGAAGGTGCAGTGGAGAGGTCGGCCCGTGGAGGAGGCTACTTGGGAGACCGAGCAGGAGATACAGAGTAGATACCCCCACCTATTTGAGACTCCAGGTATGTTTCTTGACCTGCTCGAGGACGAGCATTTTTTTAGTTGGGGAGAATGTGACAACCCGCCCTGTCGTCACGTGAATTACCACCCCATTTTACCCATGTTGTGTTGCTTTATGTTTCAATATCAGTATTCGAGTCGATCGGGTGGAATTGAGTTGGTTTTAGTTGGAAATGAGGCACTTAGCCTCTTAGAAGAAAGCTTGTCTTAGAAAAGTCAACCGGAAGTTGACTATGTAGTTAGAGGGCTCGGATGTGAATTCTGGTGGTTCGGTTAGCTTCGGGGGGTGATTTGTGACTTAGGAGCGCGATCGGAATTGAATTTGGAGGTCTGGTGTAGAATTAGGCTTGAATTGGCGAAGTTTGAATTTTGACGGATTCCGGTTGATAGGTGGGATTTTGATCCGAGGGTCGGAATGGAATTCCGAGAGTTGTTGTAGCTCTTTTAGGTGAATTTGGATATGTGCGCAAAATTTCAGGTCATTCGGACGTCGTTTGGTCGGGTTTTTGATCAAATGTGAGTTTCGAAAGAATTTGATAAACTTAGGCTTGAATTCGTGGTGAATTGATGATTTTTGGTGTTGTTTGACGTGTTTTGATGATTGGAGAAAGTTCGTATGATGTTTTGGGGTAGGTTGGTATTTTTGGTTGAGGTCCCGGGGGTCTCGGGGTGATTCCGGGTGATCAAACGGAAGAAAATTGGCTTGGAATGTTGCAGAAAATACAACAGCAGTTGCAGGCTATTTTTAGCCTTCGCGTTCGCATAGGCCTTGTCGGGTTCGCGTAAGTATGGGTTCTTGGCCTTCGCGTTCGCGTGGCATGGGACGCGTTCGCGTAGGCCTGTGTGAATGGCTATCGCGTTCGCGGGTGGGTACCACGCGTTCACGTAGAAGAAATCAGGGGCCAGCTTGGTTTACTCATCGCGTCCGTGATGGTTTGGACGCGTTTGCATAGTGATGGAAGTTGGAGCATCGCTTTCGCAACTCGTTGTACGCGTTCGCGTAGGGTTAAAGTGTTCTATGGAGTTTTTGTTCATCGCGAACGCGAGAGGACCCACGCGTTCGCATAGAAGAAAAAGCTAGGCGACAGAGGGTTTTATGTTACATTTCATCTGCAACCCATTTCATATTTCCTCCATTTTTGAACCACTTCAAGAGCTTTTTGGTCGAGATTGAAGAGAGTTTTGATGGGAATCGATTTGGGGTAAGTCTGGTGACTTAGAAACGCTATTTTATCAAAGAATCTACCTTTAATTCTTGGAAAAGTGGATGAAAATTTAAGAACTAGAGCTTGGGTTTTTAAATGAGAAATTGGGATTTGAGGGAGCATTTGGACTCCGATTTCGATGAATTTTATATGTATGGACTCGTGGCGAGACGAGGAATCTGGTGATGTGAATTTAGTAATTTTTTGAGAAGTGGGCCCGGGGCTCGGGTTTTGCCAACTTCGTATTTTTGGGTGTTTTTCGAGTTCTTTTAGTTGGGTTATGTTCCATTAGCTTATTTTAACGTATTCCTTGTGGTTTTGGTCAGATTCTACACTCGAGGAGGTCGATTTGCGAGGGAAGCACAAGGCGAGCTAGGATTTCGGCCGGCTTGAGGTGAGTAATGGTTATGAATGATGTATTGAGGGTTTGAGACCCCGTATTTGCACTATGTAGTGCTATGTTGAAATGAGATACGTGCCGTATGATGAGCGTGGTAATGTTACTGCTAGGGATTTGGACTTGGTCCATTCCGATTGATGACTCTACTGTACTTTTGACTGAGACTGCGCTTATATCCGTATATTTTGGGCTAGTTGCCATGTTTGGGGCCTTGTGCCGATCTGTAGAATCCTTAGGGAGCATGTTGAGCTAATTGACCTCACTTTATCTGTTGAAAACATACTCTCAGTCATATCCTTAACTGTAAAACATAATATGAACCGGTCTTAGCAATTTGCACTCTAAATGAGGAATACCTGGGGTTGAAAAACCCGTCTTAGCTGAGTGCGCCCGAGAGGCCAAGTCTATATTGACTGAGAGGGGTCAAGGACCCCATAGTGAGGGTATTTGATATACACCGGATCGGGCTGCACGCCGCAACAGTATATATATATACATATATGGATCGGACTGCATGCCGCAGTAGTATATTATATGGATCGGACTGTACGTCGCAGTAGTATATTATATGGATCGGACTGCACGCCGCAGTAGTATATTATATTGATCGGACTGCACACCGCAGTAGTATATTATACGGATCGGACTGCACGCCGCAGTGATATATTACGTGGATCGGACTGCACGCCGCAGTATTATAGTGCTTGGGCTGTAGGAGCCCCTCTAGAGTCTGCACACACCCCCAGTGAGCACAGTCGACTATTATTATTGGATCGGGTTGCGCGCCGTAGTAGTATATACTATAATTGGATCGGGCTGCACGACGCAGCAGTATTACGTATGGATCGGGCTGCGCGCCGCAGTAGTACTGGTAAGTTGTCGGACTGTAGGAGATTTTTACCAGTTTCCCCTGATTATTTGATCCTTACTGTCCTTACTGTTGGTTATAGAACTATGTAGTGTTCTTACAGGATTTCTTACTTTCAGTTGTTATTTATTGCTATTACTCACTGAGTTGGAGTACTCACTTTACTCCCTGCACCTTGTGTGCAGATACAGGGATCCCGGAGGCATAGCTGAGGTTATTGCTGCTGCCTAGTTCAGTTGTCGAAGTCATCGAGGTAGTTGCCGGCGTCCGCAGGACCCGATTTCTCCTCTTGTCTTTTCTTTTACTTCCGCACCTAGACTTTCATATGTATAGGATGTTGCTCAGTTGTATCTAGAGGCTCTGACTCGTGACGCCAGATATGATATGGGCTGTTTGATATTATTGTGTTTTCCGCACAGTTTTTATTACTATCACAGATTGAGATTTTGCTTAATTGATATTTTAAATTAAATAACTTATAAGGAGCTTTGTAACTTGGGATGAGAATGTTCTAAAGGTCGGGCTTGCCTAACAAGGTGTTGGGCGCCATCACGACCGGGGTTTGGGTCGTGACAAAGCAGCAGCGAGATATTGATCCTGTCTTCGTTGGCTTGATATAGCGCTTGGTCTAAGAGAAGCCCCTCCGGAGTCTTTGCACCCCTAGTGAGTGCAGTTGGTATTGTTGAGGGATGGATCTTCCCTGGACATGGATCTTGTCCGAAGTATTTATACTTGGAGATGGATCTTCTCCATAGGCTGGAATGACCTTCCTCGGTACTGGATGACCGTTGTCAGTGATGTGTATATATTCCGGGATGGATATTCCCTGGGCCTTGTGATCCATATATAGTACCGAGTGGCTGTGAGGTTGTCACTATTATTAGTTAGAGATGGATCTTCCCTATAGGCTGGAATAACCTTCCTTAGTACTAAGTGATTGTTGTCAGAGACGTATATATTCCGTGATAAATCTTCCCTGGGCCGTATGAGCCTTATACAGTACTGAGTGGACAAGCATTTGAGGTTGTGGGCACATGAGGCACTCAGCATGGTGCATTTCATACATCATGTGCATTGACATGTAGATGTAGCAGAGTTACACTTCTTTACCTTGTTCATACTTGCTATGTTTTACTGTTCGAGCTTTTTATTTAACTGAAACTATATATTATTTCTGTTATCCTTGAGGAAGTTGAGTTCGTCACTACCTATTAGTCCAAAGGTTGGGCTTGTTACTTACTGAGTTGGTGTACCCACGTTACCCACTACACCTCGTATGCAAATACAGGAACTTTGGATCCAGTGGCGGATGTTTGATCGAGGCTTCTGACTTAGAAGATTATTGATGTACATGCACGACATTCGCAGTCCTTGGCTCTCTACCTTACTTTCCAGTTGTATTTCAGTTGTTCCCTTACATTATATGAGACTATGTATTTTTCTTAGACGCTCATGCACTCAGTGACACCTCAATTTTGGGTTGGATTGTATCTATTCTTGGAATTTCTTATGTTTCAAATAGTTCTTTAATTGTTAAAAGCTTCCATAAATGTTTTCAAACTTATTATTATCGTGCTGATTGTTGAGTTGAGGCTGTTGACATCCAATTTTGTCCCTCCTTTCTTCCAAACTATTTCTTTAAGCTTCTAATATTACTAATAATTTAAGAATAACTATTTTACAGTTGTTATTCCAAAATAGACCTAATTGGTATCATTATTAGTATTACTATTATTATTATTATTATTATTATTATTATTATTATTATTATTATTATTATTAAATTTTATTTTAATATCACTATCATCGTCTTTTTGCAAAAAGTATATCACTTCCCTTTATTTAATCAAATAGTAGTATCTATTTAATACTTTACAATATTTACTCTTATTAAAACTAATGTAGGTTATTTAGCAAATTTAGTTATCATAATTGTTTTAAGGCACAAAAAAAAAGTAGTTTGAGTAATATTAACATATTAATATTGTGCAATATTATATAATATAGCTAATAAAATTATTTTAAATCTAAATAGAAGTCTAAAGAAATATATAAGGAAGAGGGAAAATGTTCAGCACTCTAGGTCTAAAATTTCGGCCGAATTTTATTTTTTGTATAGTAATAGATATCATGGCTTGAAGGAAATAATACTGAACCAATCATGATCGCAGACCCTTTTTCGTGAAAATATATGTCCTTGTTAGAAGTAGATATTCAAGAGTTAAATAGTATGTATGTAGTTCACTTTAAAAGAGTTAATGAAGTTCCATATTTCACGGCCACTAAGAAGCAGTATATGTAGGATAGCTTAATTGGTTTAACCTTTAGATTTCAAGTGGATATGGAAAAGTTGGTGTTCTGCTTATAATTTTGAGTAGAAGATATGTCTAAAGATTATTTTCTATCATTTAAATTTTGAGGACTTATTAAGGTTTAAGAATCGGCATGTATAAGCTTGCTGGAATTGGACAATTATTTATTTCACACATGTCCCTGATTGGGTTTAAGTTATAAGTTTGATTTACCTTTTTTTGCCTTTATTTTTTTTATATAGTTATTTACGATTTTTTGTTCTCTTCTCTAATTCTCGCCTTATTTTCTCTTTTGCATATGCGTTTGGAGCAAATTATGGAGTCTTAATGCAAGACTCGCCGCCACCACCACCACCTGAAGTCCATTAGCACTGCATTATCTTCAAATCGCTGCATTTAAATTGCAGCCGGATGATAAAATTCATCTGAACAACTGCTATATTTTCTTTAGTGTTTGTTTCATTATTTGCTTACATTTTTTTATTCTTATTGAGAGCTTATAAAAATTGGAAGTCGCCATTAAGTTTTGAACTAATTTTGGATCACGAAAGCGCTTAAGAATATGTACAATCGTCATTACTAGTGCTGCCTTCAAGTTATTAGTTTAGTGTTGTTGATCTATTTTCCACAAGAAAATTATTTTATTCCAAATATCTAGAACCCTATCTTGGTCAGAGTTATTTTATAAATATTTTTAAATAAGAGCCCTTTAGAATTCATTCTCCATTTGAATTTCAAACTTGTCAAGCTTTTCTGAATCAGCCAAAAACATGAATTTGGGTCTATAGCTGCTTAAGACTAAGTACTTTTCTAATAGTGTGATTTTATCAAGTTGAAGGAGAAGTTTAGAAGCTTAAAATTTCTTACTCGCTTTCATAATGTAATTCACTTAAAAATGAATCTTTACATTTATTCAAGATGAATAATAGAATTGCCATATTTTTGAAATCATGCTTCCTCAGCTTGCCAGTCAAAGTCGTTTCTTCTATAAAGTCTCACGAGGCTAGAATTTACCGAAGACTACTTACTTTAGAAGCTAGCAATCAAAGAGCTATTTTTCTTTTTCAAATACTTATCTTTACTTTAGAAAAGGACTTTTATTAACCTAAGTTTGGCCGGTTAACCATTTTTAATGTATCTTAAAAGGTGTCTTACCCCTTCCTTTTGAGATATTAGAACCCTTACCCATAATCTTAAGGTTAAGCAAACAGTAAAAACAGAGTTAACTTAAAACATTTTTAGTAAATAGGTGTCCTAATTCACCGTTAAAATAATTAGGTGGCGACTCTCTTTAATTAATTAAACTTTCAGAATTACCAATATATTATGCTCTAGTTTGACCCGTGTTAAAATGGAGTATAACAGAGGCTAGTCTAGTTTCATGATAGGCGCCATCACGACGGGTCGGGTTTTGGTTCGTAACACTCGATCATAGCTTTTCCTTTTGATTTTGTCTCCAAAAGCATCTATTCACAAACAATTCGAAATACTCAACACGAATCGTAGGAATCATTTCCATTTGAATTTACTAACTATCCGGATTAAAATATTAAATTCATTTTAAAATTCAATAGTGGGATCCACATTTTGAATCCCAGAAAAACTTACGAAATCCGAACATTCCTTCCGATACGAGTTCAACCATACAAAAATTATCGAATTCCGACATCAGATTTTCATTTTTTATTTTTTGGAAGATTTTATAAAAATTCCAATTTCTTCCATCCAAATACGAAATAAACGATGAATATTAACATGGATTAATGAAATGTAATTACTTTCGGATATAGAATACTTACCCAGTTTAAAGTCGTGAAAAATTCCTTTGGAATCGCCCAAATCCGAGACTCAAAACTCAAAAATGAGTAAAAATGGTGAACTTCCGATTTTATGTGTTCTGTCCAACTTTTTTGCACCTGCGGACTATTTTTCGCACATGTAGACTCGCATTTGCGGAACAAGGCTGCCCAACAGAGGACTGCACCTTCAGACCTTCACGTCACAGAAGCGACTACGCAGAAGCGCATGTGGAGCCGCAGAAGCGCAATGCTTCGCATGTGCGATCGGCTGGCCGCAGAAGCGGTATCGCACATGTGATCAAAGCTTCACAGAAGCAAACCTCCATTCCCAGCCTCAACGTCGCAGAAACGACAGTTTTTCCGCAAAAGCGCGCGTACCATGGGCAGCAAAATTCTAGATTTTGATTAAGTCTATTTTTTTTATTCTGATTTCGATCCGAATCACCCTCGGGTACTTGGGACCCCGTCCGAATATAACCACAAGTCCCAAAATATAATACAGACTTACTCCAGGTTTCAAATCACATTAAACAACGTCGAAATCACAATTCACATACCGCTTTGAAGTTATGAATTTCAAACTTTTCAATTTACAAACCTTATGCCGAAACATTTTAAATGAATCCGGAGTGACTCCAAATTTGGCACACAAGTCATATATGACATAACGGAGCTATTCCAATTTTCAAAATCTCAATCCGAGTCCGATATCAATAAAGTCAACTCCGTGGTCAAACTTTGGAAACCTTTAGCCTTTAGATTTCTAGTTTCTGTTAAATGGTGATAATTTGAGCTAGGGACCTCCGAATTTGATTTCGGACATATCTCAAGTCCCAAATCAAGATACGGACCTACCAGAACTGTCAAAATACTGATCCGAGTTTGTTTGCTCAAAATGTTGGCCGAAGTCAACTCAATTGAGTTTTAAAGCTCTAATTCACATTTTAATCTATGTTTCACATAAAAACTTTTCGGAAAATTATGCGGACTGCACACGCAAGTCAAAGAATTATTAATGGTCCGAGGTCTTAAAATACAAAAATGAATGTTTTATTATATATGACATTTTGGATCATCACAGAAAGAGTAGGTCGTCCCTTTTATGTTTTTGCCTCTTGATTTTTTTGTGTATTATGATTTTAATTATGTGCATATGTAGGGTTTTTCTAATTATAAGTCTTGTATTTTTATATTTTCTCTAGAATTCCTATTTTTATTCTATGCTTGTCGTAATTGTATTATTCATTATGTAGTATTATTAAATTGCCGTATAATTATTTTTTTGTTAACTTACCACTTTAATACAATACAATGAGTATAGTTTTATAAAAAATTTTAAATTTAACTTAACTTTATCATGTGTGACTATTTCTCAGAATTCTTTCGTTGTTTAAATTTATTAATAATATTTTTGAGTATTTATTTGTTTTACGATTTAATATAAATTTGAGGTATAGATAGCATCAATATTATATCTATTCTACTCTTTATACATTAGTTTTTGTTCTATAGTATTATATTTTTTCATTTAGTGTTTACCTATAATACCTCCATCTTTATCTTTTTAATTAGTTCAGATAGGGTAGTAGGTAAGGTTGAGCGCTTGGGCAGTTCATATTGGATATGGGAATTTCAGTTTGGATTTTTGGTTTTCGAATTGAAAAAATGACAATCCAAATCCAATCCAAATAAGTTTTGATTGGATCCAAATTTTTAAATTCCGTTTTCGATTTTGAGCGTAAGTTGAGATGTTTACTTTTTACAAAAAATGAATATCCAAATGAAGTACTCATGTTAAATTGCCTGAAAAGTTTTTCATTCTTCTCGCAATCATCCAAATAATGTATTCAAGTAATGAAATTATTATTTAAAAAAATACAACAGAGATATTAATACGGCTGATAAGAAGTAGCAAAAGTAAAATCATGTTCAAATAGAAAGTATTCTGACGGTAACTTAGTAATTAATATTGAATATATGAGATAATATCTAATGGGTGGGGTATTGAACTTATTACTATTGGCATATGGATAAAGGACCAAATATAAATTATAAAAAATTCAAATTTTCGGATATCCAAAAATTCGAATTACCAAATCCAATATCCAATCCGAAATCTAAAAATTTTAAAAATTTAATTCAAAATTAATCCGAAAATCCAAACAAAAAATTCAAAAATTCGAATTTCGGTTTGAATTTTTAATTTGCCCAAACTATACCCACCCCTAGCACTAGGTTGCATATTTCGAAAAATAATTACTTTCTTTTGTTTATAAATTCTTATCCAAGACATGCACTTGTCATAACTTAATTCTATTTGTTCACTTTTTCTCTCACAAAAAACATGCATTGTTGCGCCCAAACGCACACGCAAGTATACGTGGTCGTACAAGTAATAAAATAATAAGTCGAGTATCGAACCCACTGAGACTTATATCAACTACTCACTAACTCGCCAATATTGTTATTCAGTCAAGCTAAATTCGAGTTCAAGAGTGTCATTATACTAAACTACAATTCTAAGCAATAGCTAAATTATCAAGCAGTAAAATGATTGTTATGTATTCAATAGAGATAAATATTTCAGGGTTGTAAACGATTCACCAATCCTATTGTGTTCTAGTTAACTCTCCCTCTCATACAATTCACTCATGGTTGCTAATTAATCGATAATTTCTCTCATAGCCTTCTCCCGAAGTACTTCTCGCCTATTCAAAATAGATTAATGCCTATATTCATATGAAATCAATCTATTATGAACGCATTAAGATTACAAAATTTAATTAAGCATGGTGACTAGGTATATTCTTATCCTAACCACAAATCCTCCCCCCTAAGGGTTAAGATCATGCTCTCTTCAATTCTTCTCTAATCTAAATACGGATTTTCCAAGCATTCTGATGGCCAGACAATTAAGCAATTAATCACAGAATTGAAGAAACAATCATATATTAGTGAATTATAATTAAGGTTAAGTCAACGTTAAACAACAATATTCATGGCTAAATCACAACCCCAGAACAATGGGTTTTTAGCCACTCATGATATTAGCAAACAATTTCATAAGTTTGGATAATTGAAAATACTAAGAAAAGATGAAAAATCTGAGATGTTCTTGCTCCCTGATGTTTCTTGTGTGTATTCCCTCTCAAAAAAGGCGTCCCCCCCTCACAAATAAGTTTAGTCTTGCTTTATACATTTTTGGTAGGTCTAGGATCGAAATAACCGTGTCCCAGGAGAATTTGGACAACTGTCGTGCTACTGGAGCCCTGGCTGGCGCCATACGCCCTCCATGGCGCTGTAATATTTTTTATTCTGTTTCTGGAACCACAGGTAGGGTTGGACGCCACCTGTGACGCTGAAATATGTCCTTTCCCTATTTTCATCTATTTTGGCTCTAGTTTTGCACATTCTGCCCCCGGTTGCTCCCGGATTATTCCTAGACATGAAAACACATCAAATTAACATAAATTAACACATTTTACATCCTAAATCCACGAAACAAAATCAAGATATGAGGTGATATCCATACAAATGTTATATACTTTAAGCACAATATCAACACCTCACACTTAGACTCTTGCTCGTCTTCGAGCAATGGTACTATCAAATAAACCCGTAACTACGTACAAGTTTCAATTATAAAGGAGCACTTTAACTTGTAACCGCACATTATACCCTTGACTATGATCAATACCGTCACACAAACATGAACATACAAAATTTCACATTCTTCCTATTTAAGCATGCCCAAGTATAACCCTTCAATTCAATCAATTTCAACAACCAATTTGTCACCACCCAACCTCAAAAGCGACTTGTAATCAGTAAGCAACCTCAATTCACGTACTCACCCAACAAAAAAATTTACAACATTACCAATCATTTATAAAATCATGTTTCCTCCCCAACAAACAAAAGGATATAGATTGGTCCACACATTCAAATATGCTTTTGAATATAGATTAAGGACATCACACAAGTGAAAAAAGTTCGCTTACTCTCACAAAGAATTCATATGCATCATGTGGTCGTACCATAAGCTTGCCTGTAGTGTATATCGCTACTAATTTAAGCTAGCTAAAGACTTTAAGATTGTAATGTAGGCTAAGGGACGGGTATGATACGTTTAGAGATAGTGACTAGCCCTTCTAAGCACTTTAATACACTACATTCACAATTCAAGTACATATTCTTCTCAACCAATTCACTTGCCATAAACCATATGCAACATAGCCCTTACTTTAATTAAGCACTTCTATACTTCCACTAGCACAAATTATTAAGAATTGGGGCTGTGTATTTTTTTTCTACATACTTTCACTATTTTTTTTCTTGCAATTTTTCTTTCTCTCTTTTTTTCTTTTTCACACACTCCATACATTAAGGTTCATCGGCTAATAACTTTTGATTTTAACTTTTAGTGCACCAACAGGCCCTTCCATTGTTTCACTCAAAAAAAATACTCCCAAATATCTCACCGTACTTCTTTTAGCGACTAAGTGCCTTAGAAGATAAAGGTTCAATCAATATCAAATTAAGAACAAAATAGGGGTATGACCTGTAATGTTCGTGTCAAAAGAAAGGTCTTTAGGCTCAAAGGGGATAGCAACGGAAAATTTTATTTTAATGTAACAAGCACATCTATGATCAAGCAAGAAAATGCCTACGTCATCTCCTAGATTAGCACAACTTACAATTTCGCTTCAATTAACATATGGGGCAAGTTCTAGACTACACAAGATAGCACAGAAAATAACAAATCCTCACACACATGTTGCACATGACTCAATCAAGACGGTTCTTTTCAACTCTCAAGTCAAGCAGGCACCCATAATTGAGGAATTTAAGCAATATTGCACTATGTAGCATACAAGTCAAACAACTGAGAGAAAGCGTCACAAAATAGGCTATTCACTTTACTTAGGCTTTACAATTCAAACCAAATACACAGAAAGACGGAATGTATGTCATAGCCTAATGGGCCAGCATCAACCATGTCAATGAGTTTCTCAAAGCGACTCAGTTTCTTCCTAAACTACTCCTAAAAAAATAAAGTACCCGGTTCGAGCTACATCCATGGAAAAGAACCGCTGCCCAAAGAAAAACCAAGGAATACTACCTAACTATTCTAAAAAAACAATTTTTTGGTGTTTTTAATCGGAATTTATCCCTCAAGAAAATTGTCGAAAAGATCCATCATCAGAAAAAATCTGTGCTTTTTTTAATTTTTTTATTTTCAATTTTCATTTTTTCTCTTTTTTTTAACCTAGACTATGTCTACTACGATTTCTAAACGAAAAAGTTAATAAAAAAACAATTTTATGCAATTAAACTTCGGAAAGTAGTTTTCCCACCCCACACTTATATTACGCATAGTCCTCAATGCATGATCATAGAGAAAAATATTAAAGAAGGGTGAGAAATACTCCCTGAGACCCTCTCGAGCCTAGCTCAGACATGCTCCTCAATCTTAAGGGTTGGGACGACCCCACACTTAAGCTCACACATGCTCCTCAGGTTCAACTTCGGGTACTCAGACTTCCCCTATTCTGCAAAATAAAAACAACACAAAACTTGACACTATATAAAAAAAATAAAAATCTTTACATACAGGTTGGGTTGCCTCCCAACAAGCGCTTTATTTATAGTCGTGGCACGACTCTTCTACTCTGCTTAGGCTGGGCGCTTTCTCTTCTTCTTTCTCCCATGAAGTCTAGCCTTTTTGCACGCTCTTATAGGGTCTCCTCTTTCATCTCTGGCTCTTTTCTCAATCATCTTTACACACTCAGCTTGCAACACCACCTCCTCTAACCTAGTTGTCCCATCTGGATCACTATAATTCACATAAGGACTCTGCTCTATCCCATTCGATTCTACCACAGTAATCATGCACAAGTCCTCATAATGCTTAGGGAGCTTAAGTGCCTTGTACACATTAAAAGTGACTTCCTTATCGTCAACTCTCATCTTTAACTTTCCTTTCCTCACATCAATAATTACTCCACCAGTAGCTAAGAATGGTCGCCCCAAAATAATGGGTACTTCCTCATCCGCCTCATAATCAAGAACAATAAAATCAGCAAGAAGAATAAACTTTCCCACTCAAACTAACACATCCTCAATAATTCCTTCTGGCATAACTAGTGACCTATCTGCTAACTGTAAAGTAATTGTAGTAGGTATAAGCACCCCCAATCCGAGTTGCTTGAACAAAGAGGATAGCATCAAATTTATACTAGCCCCCAAATCACAGAGGGCTCTACCTACTTCTTGTTTTCCAAGAGACAAAGGAATTGTGAAACTCCCATGATCCTTCAACTTAGGGGGAAGTTTACTCTGAACTCTGGCACTGCACTCTTCAGTAAGTGCAACTGTTTCAAACTCTGTATGTCTTTGTTTATTTGCCATAATATCTCTGAGATACCTTGCATACTTAGGCACTTCCTGCAAAATTTCCACCAAAGGAAAATTCACACGCACCTGGCTCAAAATATCTAAGAATTTCTTGTACATAACATCATATTTTTGCTTTTGAAGTCTTTGTGGAAACAGAGGTGGTGGCCTAGACACAATTTCTGGTTTTTCTTCCTTATTCTTCTCAACGGGCTTAGGAACTAATTCTCCTTCAGGTCTAGATGTAAACTTCTTTTTCTCTGGAACTTCTTCTAATTCTCTTCCATTTCTCAAGGTAATTGCATTGACTTGAGCTTTAGGATTAGGTTCAGTATCACTCGGGAGAGCTCCAACAAGTCTATTATTTTGATTTGCAGCTAACTGCCCCATTTGCCTCTCAAGATTTCTAAAATCGGTCCTGAGTTATTGATTGTCAAGCAACAACTTCTTCAGCAAGTCATTCATACTCTCTTCTGTTTGTTGGGGTGGGTTCTGAGGTTGATTTAAATTTCCTTGGGGTCTATAATGATTTTGATTCGGCTGATTTCCACCCCATGAAAAGTTGGGATGATTCTTCCAATTTGGATTGTACGTGTTCCCATATTGTGCATACTGATTTATTGGACCTCTTCTTTGTTGCCCCACATAGTATATGGATTCAGGATTCGTGGGGCACATGTCACTCATATGATTTTCACCACATAGTTTGCAGCAAAGAGACATCTGTTGTACATGTTGCATCTGTTGTGTTTGTTGCATTATCATTATATTCATCTTATTTGCCAATTTTGCTATATCAACTCTCATGGCTGAGAAATCATCAAGCTCAATCAACCCGGCTGCTTTCTGTTTAATTGCCTTTCGTGAATCCCTATCTCCTTGCCAGTTATGATCATTAGTAGTGAAGTTATTTAGCAGGAGTTGGATTTCACTATATCGTTTCGCCATGCAACTACCCCCACAAGCTGAATCAAGATTCATCTTTGATGCCTCATCTAGCATATCAACAAAAGTGTGTCCCAATACCTCATCAATTTGACAATGATGCGGGCAGTCTCTGAGTAGCTTCTTGTATCTTTCCCAAGCTTGACGAAGTGTCTCTCCATCATGTTGTTCGAACCCAAGAATCTGAATCCTCAATACTTTGTCTTCTTAGTGGGGAAAAACGTGATTAGGAATTTCCGTGCTAGATCCCAAGTGTGGATTCATGGGCTTTTTCTGCAACCATTCCTTAGCTTCCCCCAGCAGTGAAAAGGGAAAAAGTGTCAGCCTGACATAGTCCTTGAAAACGTTTAGATAATTGTAGGTATCCGTAATTTCCAAGAAATTCTGAATGTGCCTCTGTGGATTTTCATGAGATAGACCCACATATTGCCTTGTGGACTGAATAAGTTGTACCATGTACTGTGAGTTCAAAATGCCCCGTGATCTCAGGCTTCACAATAGCCTGAGTCATATTAGCAAGATTGGCCGTTATGTCTTCTATCACCGCACACTCTACATTACATGTCATCTCTATAGTCTGTAGTTGAACTATGATGTCAATCTCTCTTTCTATTCTAGTTCTAGCTTCGACTTCCCTCCTCACACTGTGAAGTGTTCGTTGAATTTCAGGATCAAGAGGAAGGAAATTTTTTGTGCTTCTACTTCTCCGCATAGAGAAGAGCTTGTGTTAACACAAACAAGGTAAATTGAAAATTAAAACTTGAACAAATAACTAATAAAATCTTAAGTCGGTCAATTAGCTAATTTTTAAGTCCCCCGCAACGGCGCCAAAAACTTGTTGCTCCTAAACGCACATATAAGTATACGTTGTCGTACAAGTAATAAAATGATAAGTCGAGTGTCGAAACCATAGATACTTATATCAACTACTCACTAACTCACCAATATTGTTGTCACACCTCCTTTTTTACACACCACCCCGAAGGTAGTGTATAAGGGAGTTTTTTCACTTTAAGTGACATTATTCGAAATGGGATTATTTATTCATTTTTATTCAGAGTCGCCACTTGGGATAGATTATTTGGTGTCCCCAAGTCACCGGTTTATTTTGAATCCCTAAGCGAGGAAAGGGTTGACTCTGTATTACCGTCCGCGAACCAGAAATCCGGGTAAGAAATTCTATTAACCCGGGGGAAGGTATTAGGCACCCCCAGATTCTGTGATTCTAGCACGGTCTATTAAACTATTACAATTGGCCTATTATCTGATTTTAATACATGTTTTAGCCTGTGGTATATTTTAACTTATTAAACCGTTTTTATTTATTTAAGGAAAATTCAAGGTTATTTAAAAAGCATCACAAGCCATGCTACATGAAATGCACCCGTGAGTCATTACACGTTCTATTTAACCTTGTTGGAAATTGGAATCAGGTAACATGAAATGCACCCCTGGATTTTAGTAAAACAAATCACAACTACGTCACGGGAACCATACCCGTAGCCATGATAATTATTTAATTAACGCTCCTAAAGCAAACTATGAAATTCATTTTAGTATCTAAGTTATAAGTTTAATAAGAGGGTCATGTATGATTAAATGGTGGATGGCACACCTCAGACTATATAAACTAAATTTAATTAGTGTTATATTAAAACAATTTTATTATTAAGAAAATTTTGGTCGAAGTTGTGCGAACGCATATTTCGAACTTGATTTTTTAGAATTATAATTATGTTACGCAAACATATATATAATCACGGTGCTAGATTAAAAGCGGGTCTAAAAGCATATTATCATATGACTCATTCTCTATGAGTTAAATTAGATCTAAACACGTTAAATGTATGAACGGTACAATATATAGGATAAAGGCAACACTAAATGAAAATGAAACTAGTATACCATTAACCTGCTTTCAACCAGAAAATCAAAAACAAACAAAACAGCATATACTAACAAACATACAAAGAATAAAACTACCAGAAATTCTATATAATAGTAAATAGTAGTAACGTAAAAAAAAACAATCTTCAGTAGAACACAAATTCAAGCACAAAAATGTTAATAATCACGTTTACCATTTTATGATTGTTGAAGAAACAAAAGAATTAAAAATGAGAGTCAAAAGCGTGGACCTTTGCGTCAAGAATATAATATCGTCCAGAATCAATGGCTTAATCTCCCAGTGATGGAACCTCGATCGAAACTCGAGCAAGAGCTACAACTATGACGAAACTCGACTCAATCAAACCTTATCGTTTTGAATCCATATCTGTTCGCTCCCTCTCTCTCTCTATCCTAAGGTATGCCCTGTTTTTGTTTTCTAAAACCAAATTAAATCCATAACAAAATTGAAAAACGAAATCACGTGGTCATTTTTTGGTTGAAGAAGAAGCGGAACTGATGTGGTCGCTTTTTGACGAGGGTGACGACTGGTTATGGAGATGGCAAAAGAGGTTGAATGTTATGGTGGTTGTCCGATGGCAGACTAGTGAAAGTGCGTTAATGGGGAAGTGGCCTTGGGGTGAATCAGCGGAGTGGTGGTCAAGGTGGTCGACGGCAAATTTGATGGTGAAGAGGATAGGTGTCGTTCGATGTTGGAGATGGAGGGGAGCGTTTGTTCTTTGCAGCTGAAGCAGATGGAGTCCAGGGGTGGTGTTTGGGTATATCGTTGCTGAAGAGTTATTCTTCAATGTTCATGAAGAAGACCATCACCAGGTTGAGTAGGGGTCTGTATTGTTCAATGGTTATTGCTCTCTCTATGTGAAAAGATGCTGAAGCCACGTTAGTCTTAGGTGTTCCCTTTTTTTAATGAGAAAATGAGATATGTTAAGCAAAGTGGGATGGCAGGAGAGGGGAATGGTGCGGGTAAGTGGAATTGTGAGTAGAGTGGAGTGGGGAACATGAGTGGAGAGAGTGGGGAAAGTGGGTGGAGTGGGAAGTTAGTGTAAAAAGTGGAAAAAATTCAAATATGGTAAAAAAATTAGGTGTTCACAGCTGCCCCTCTTTGCTCGGAGACACGAAGAGTTTTCGGGCAAAGATAAAGTGAATCGTGTGACTAATTTTTTACCATATCGTTATTCAAAAGAGGAAGAAAATAAAAAGAAAAGGTGCAGCCGAGTCCTGGTTTTGGACAACCTACATATTCCTGGTTATAAGGGAATCAGGTCGCGTGTGGTTCATAAGTGGATAAGGTGATGGAGTGATGAGTTCGAGAGTCGAGTGAGGTGCCGTTCCGTCGAGGTTCCGGTCCGCAATCCCGTTATTACATTAAAATCAAAAATGGAAAATACTAACTAAGCCTATCAGCTACGAGTTACAAGATTCCTATCTATAAATCTTCTGAAGCTTGATCTTGAGTCTTGGTTGGTTCTTCATGCGGACTCTGATCTGAATCTTGATACTTGTTAGCTGTAGCTGTTGGTTCAATCTTCTTCATATTTTCAAACCAAGACGGGACATGCAGAGCTTGTGACCACGACCATGTCTTGAGCAGCCCACATCTTTCATCAACTTCTGCATTTGGATTAACTTCTTGCCTTTCTCTTTTTTTTCTTTATTTTGACTAACTTCTATTGATCACCTCGGACTGCTAACTCGCATTCTTGCCGCGAGCTTCTTTTGTTGATGACCTGAATTGCATTCTGAATTGAATTTTCCTTTTTTTTCCAGGTGGGCGCCTGATTGCTGAACTTGAACCGTCTTCTCTTGTTACTTGACATTGTTTTCCCTTGCACCTCGAACCATTTTCCCTTGAAACTTGAACTGTCTTCCTTCGAAACTACTTTCCGTTGAAACTTGAGTTGTCTTCCATCGCAACTGCTTTCCCTTGAAACTTGATTTGTCTTCCCTTGTTCTCCAGGTGGGTGCCTGATTACAACAAAATAGACAAAACAAAAGAAATTTTTTTTGCCCCAGTTTGAACTAGGAAGATTTGTGAGTTGTTAGCAAAATTGTAAACCACTTGTACTATTGATGCAATGATGAGAGCAAACTAAAGAATAGACTAGAAAAACTATAAACTAAGATTGACTAAAGTAAATATTGATCCTATTCTCTAGGCGGGGCCACTGATTTCAAGAAAACTAAAAATTGACCCTCTTTTTTTTCAAATTCAGACTTCTCTTTTTCTTTTTTTTCTTTTTTCTTTTTTTTTTTTCAAATCCAGACTTCCCTTCTTTTTTTTCAAATTATCCTAGGTGAAAATTCATCAGACTAGGTTTTCTATCTTAGGAGAAAGATTCATCAGACTAAGACGTTTAGCCTAGGAGAAAATTCATCAGACTAGGGCGGTTTTTTTTGGTATCTTAGGAGAAAGATTCATCAGACTAAGATTTTGATCCTAGGAGAAGGTTCATCAGACTAGGTCTTCTATCTTAGGAGAAAAATTTATCAGACTAAGATTTTGATCTGAGGAGAAAGTTCATCAGACTAGGTCTTCTATCTTAGGAGAAAGATTCATCAGACTAAGACATTTATCCTAGGAGAAAATTCATTAGACTAGGTTTTCTGTCTTAGGAGAAAAATTCATCAGACTAAGATTTTGATTCTTGGAGAAAATTCATCAGACTAGGTCTTTTTTATATATATATCTTAGTAGAAAGATTCATTCGACTAAGACGTTTATCCTAGGAGAAAATTCATTAAACTAGGTCCCTTTTTTTTTATCTTAGGAGAAAGATTCATGAGACTAAGATTTCTATCCTAGGAGAAAATTCATCAGACTAGGTATTCTATCTTAGGAGAAAAATTCATCAGACTAAGATTTTGATCCTAGGACAAAGATTCATCAAACTAGGTTTTCTATCTTAGGAGAAAGATTCATCAGACTAAGATTTTGATCCTAGGAAAAAATTCATCAGACTAGATTTTCTATCTTAGGAGAAAGATTCATAATACTAAGACGTTTATCGGGAGAAAATCAATCAGACTAGGACCTTTTATCCTAGGAGGGAAAAAATGTGAAGATCAATGGCGAGATTTTACGCCCAATAGCAAGACAAATAAATGCAAAGATTTGAGAAGCTTCCCTTTGTTGGCTCTTCTCTTCTTTTCTTTTTCTTTTTTTTTTTTGTTTTTTTTTCCTCTTTTTTTTTTTGAACCACTTTTCTTGCGCTGCTTTATTCCTGTTTCACACAAAGAAAAATTTGTCAGCTTTGAAAATGGTGGTCGGTTTGTGGCCTTGAGTCCTTGGGCAGCTTTGACTTTTGCTCAATCAGCTTGAGTAGGTTTCAAGAGAATTTTGCTCTGCATCAACCCTAATTGTTTCACACCCAGTATCATTTGTATTTGCGGCTCAATCAGCCTTATCCCAACTGGAGATCTTTGCTTAGGTGACCTTTTCTGATATCTTGAAACGACTTCCTGTTTTTTGAGCAATTTGTTTGTCAGTGAGAATCGCGAGGTGTCTTTGCTTGTGCAAGCAGGCTGACAAGAAGTCTTGGAGGGGGGGGGGGCTTTTGCATGAATCCTTAAGGCATGTTGACTGTAACAACTGAGTGTGCTGGCCAAATTTACTTTATGTAACTGAAAAACTGGTAGCAGATTTTGAAATCTTTTCTTGCTTGTTTTGACAAGGACTGACTCAGAGTGAAGGACACAATGATGCAAAGAAAAAACTATTAACAAGAAATGCCCATGTCAGAAGAACAGAATGAGGAGTTTTTTTCTAGCCTTAATGATCATGACATGCATTTTGGACTCAATGGCTGGATCTATAAAGCTAACCAATCTTCCTTTTTGCCATTCTTATGACCTTTGAAGTCAGGTTTGTTCGTGCCAATTCTTTGTATCAGCTTCACGACTCACTTTCGACTAGTGGTTCCTAGAGAGGTTTTCACCAACAAGTCTCTCTCATTTATTTCTCTCTACTTACCGTCGCTTTACAGTGCCCTTGAGGGTTTTCACTAATAAGACTCTCATTTTTCTTTTTCTTTTTCCTTCCCTCCTTTTTTTTGTGAGCAACGCAACAGTGTTCTACGTCGTGTGGCAATTGTTGCTCATTGCATGCGTCTCTTGGCATTCTTGAAGGATGATCAGGAGGTCTTTATTTGGCAGGTTTTTGGATAGGGTTGGAAAGAAAGGACGACATGAAGGGTCAAAGTAGACTCAATATGATGTGTTGTACATTTACAACTCTTGGAATTGACTCTTTTAAAAGTGAAATAAAATCTCTGCCCCAGTTTCAGCTATTGGGGATTTTTGGAATTTTTTTTTTCTATTTTTTTAATTCTTATTTGGTTGGACCGAATCGTGAGGCTGCCTACGTATCCCTTTTTTTTAAAAGGAATCACGTCTAACGTAGTTCAAACATCTGACCTAAACTATTTTTCATCTCTTTTTTTCCTTTTTTCTTTTTTTTTGTTTGCCCCAGCTTCTATCTTATGAGGGCATGGACCGTCGACAGTTCTTTTCTTCTTTTTTTGTTGTTTTTTTTTCACTTGAACTTTCAAAGAGCTGCCCTAGTTTGTACTCTTGGGACATGGACTTCTTTTTTTTTTCCTTTTTTTCGACTCTTGACTCTGAACTTGATTCCAAAAGAGGGCGGTCAAAGAAAATAACACAGGCTCAAAGGGGTGACAAAGGGTATAAAGTATTTTGGGTAGCAGAAAAAGGGCCTCCCAACCTCGAGAACGTCAAACATGGTATCTTTTCACGATCACGGTATTGACGAATATGTCTGTCTTCTTCGTGTGTCGTGGTCACAAGACACTTTCCATCCCTTAGTGTCAAACTTTCAACCAAACTTTAATTGATTAAACACCCTCAAGCCCGATCTTCATAATAATTTGAAGGTGAATTTTACTCGACCTTAATTCCAAAGTATTTCAACTCTTTATTAATCCTCAAAAGTGTTTCTTTTTCTCTTCAGTTATCAAATTCCATATCAAATCAGTTTCTAAGATCTAGCCAAAATTTTTGCATGCATGTCATGTCATTAGAACTAGCGAGAAAAGAACTAGAAATAGAATGATACGAAGGGACAAATTGTATTTTATTGAATAAGGATGGAAGGGTTTGACAACTAAACAAGAAACCTAAAATACGAATTACAACCCTAAAATAACCCGAATAATGTAAATAGCAACAAAACAGATAAACATGACTCATACAAACAGAATAGAATGATAGAAGGGTTTGACTCAATAAAACAAATAAAATTTGGATCACAGCCCTAAAATAACCCAGATAACAAAAAAACATCAAAACAAGCTACCAAGATTCCTTCCTAGTGAGGAGAGAATGACTTTTCAATTGCTAAGCTTGGCATTTAGCCACAAATTTGCTCCTCAGAATCACCATGGCCTTCTCCAATTTCAGTCGGCAGGTTCCCGAGAGGCTTCTCATATTCCATGTCACCAGGCATCACCCTTACAAAGTGGCATCATCATGTGCAGGTAAAGTACTCTGCGCGATACTCTGGGTGTCAGTGTCTTGGATCACAATCCTGTTTTCCTGGATCATCCTTTCTATTTCTCTTTTCAAATCCCGACAGCTTTCAACATTGTGCCCCTGGTCATTGGAAGGGTATTCACACATTTTAGAAGGTTCAAAGCTTCTCGCACGTGGGTCCATATGATTTGGAGGAATGGGTATAATCATGTCATGATGCCTTAACTTCTCAAATAAGCTTGCATAGGATTCTCCTATTGGCATAAAATTATCTTTCAACCTTTGTTCCCCTCTGTGCCCCTTGCTTGGATGTGGGTTATAGGGCATTTGAAAATTTTGTAGAGGCTAGTAGAGATTTTGCGATGCTCGTGCTCGCCTTCTGGGGTGTTTTAGCGGCTGGACAACATACTGAGGGGGAGCAACATGGTATTGTGAGTTCTAAAGTGGATAGTAGTACACGGGAGCATCATCGGAAAATAGACTAGGCTGGTCATACCTTCGATTTGTTCTCCTAGGACCTCTTCCTGACCCTGATGCCATCATGATTTCTTCATCCATCTCATTCGTGCCACCAGATTCCATTTGGGCAGCCTGAGCTGCAGCTTTGAGAGCTACTTGACTTATAATTCTGCCTGTCTTAAGGCCATTCTCTACCATTTCTCCCATTTTGATTGCTTCCGAGAAGGATTTACCAACTTTGCAAATCATGTTTTGAAAGTAATCCAGCTCCTGAGCCTGAAGGAAGACAGTGATTAACTCGTGGTCATCCATGGGTGTCTTATCTCGAGCTGCTTGCTCTCTCCATTTAATGGCATATTCCCTGAAACTTTCACTTGGTTTCTTCTTCAGGTTTGAAAGGGAATTGCGATATAGGGCAATGTCGATGTTGTATTGGAACTGTTTAACAAAGGCATGTGCCATGTCATCCCAGACGTACCAGCGAGATGTGTCTTGATCCAAAAACCATTCAGATTCTACTCCCGTAAGGCTTTCCCTAAAATAAGCTATTAGTAATTCTTCATTTCTTCCCACACCTCTTAGTTGATTGCAATACCTTTTCAGGTGGTCTATGGGGTCCCATGTCCATTGTACTTTTCAAATTTGGGAATCTTGAAACCAGGCGACAAGTGGACATCGGGGAACATACATAGATCTTTGAAGGAAACACTCTTTTGACCTGCCAACCCTTGCATGTTTTTCAAACGTTGTTCTAAGCTTTTCACTCTTTGGGTTATTTCTTCCTATACCATCTTTCGGGCAGGCTTCTCAATGTTTGCAGGAAGATCAAACGAGTATGAGTGGTACTCAGGAGAGTGGTACTGTTCTTGTTGTGTAGCAAATTGTGACTCATGACGAGGTTGTCCCTGACCATTGGCCCATGCTTGACACATTTCAGTCATTTTCTGTTTCAGTATTCTATTTTCCTTAACCACGGTAGACTCTAGTCAAACCCCCTGACCCTGAGTCTCTTAAGCACTTGTAACAGCTTCGATGTCAGTTATCATTTTTCCTTGAATTATCTGCTTACCAAAAACAGACCACCTCAAACTTTCTTCACAATTCAAAACAAAAGACATGTTAGAATGGACTCAGTCAGTCCCTATTATTATCAACATTTTCTCACTGTTCATTTTTCATTTTTTCATTTTTTTCATTTTTTTTCATTTTTTTTAATGGTGATCGAACCTGATGTGGGTTTCCTACGTATCATGTAGGAAAATGAATCAGATCTTGCGTAGTTCGGGAAGATTAGGAATAAAGGAAATAAACTAACGCTTTTTTTTATTTTGGACTTTGTCGAAATAAAGACTTAAAAATACGAAACGAAAAATATTTTTGGATTTCTCTTTGTTTTTTTTTTAATTTCTGAAAGGAAAGACTTCTAAATAAGAAAGAAAATATATTTTTTTTCAACTTCGACTCTTTTTTTCTGGAATTTCAAAAGAAAAACTTTTACAGAAGCAATGAAATATTTTTGGATTCTTGGACTTTTATTTTGAATTTATGAAAGAAATATGTCACGACCCGGATTTCTCACCATCGGGATCGTGATGGCGCCTACTCGTGGTAGCTAGGCAAGCCTACTCAATTACCTTTCCATTACTAAGCAATTTATTTTAACAGTTTATAGCATCAATATAGGACATGAAATGTAATAAGAACAATAGCGGAAGTCTGATTTATAAATACGAATCAAAACGCGGAACAGTCAATAATAGCCTCTACCCAAGATTTGGTGTCACATTACTCACGAACTACTAATAATATACTAAATACAAAGGTCTGAAAGAAAATATAAGTTGTTTGTCTCGAAAACAAGGAGGCAACAGTCTAAAAGAGAACATAAGGAAGAGACGGGCCTGCGAACGCCTGCAAGACTACCTCGGTCTCGTGAAAATGAAAGCCTACTCTCGTACTAATGCTATTGCTGCTCCTCAAAACCCGGACCTATGCAAAATGCACAGAAGTGTAGCATCAGCACAACCGACCCCATGTGCTGGTAAGTGTCTAGCCTAACCCCGGCGAAGTAGTGACGAGGCTAGACTGGACACCATATAAACCTGTGTAGTTATAAATATACAGCGGAAATAGAATATAAGGCAATTAACAATATGGGAGGGGAAACATGCTATGGGGATATACAATATTAACAGTAATCCAGAGTAACAGACTAAAGCAGTTTAGATTCACAATAAACAAGGAATCAATAATCATTATAAACACATGGCATCCATAACTGTTGTGGCATACAACCAATCCACAAATACCACTATTGCGGCGTGCAACCCGACCCATTTCATTTATCAAGTATCATTGTTGCGGTGCGCAACCCGACCCTCATATATTATTGTTGCGGCATGCAACCCGATCTTCAATATCGTTTTTGCGGCGCGCAACCCGATCCATATCATTCAACAGTCTGACTCCCCAAACAACAGTCACAATTTAAGGGGCATAAAGAGAAGCAAATATTTGACAAAAATTCCGGCAAGGGAAAGAAACCAACAAGTTCAACCAATTGTCCCGGCAAGGGAGCAGTCGACAACGCTTTCTCTTTCTTACTTTTCTTATATTATAATTCACTACCATTTTGAGCCAACGCTCTAAAGAATCAAGTCATTTCATATACTTCCAATATTCGTATCACAATTCGCGCCAATGCTCCTAGGAATCAAATAATCATATCACCGTTCGCATGTTATTCACAACATATAGAAATCCTCCAATAAACATGAAATTCACAACCAATTCATGATAATCACATTATAAGGACTCACGGTCATGCTAGACACCAATGTATAGATACTCGTCACCATGCCTATACATCGTACTCGATCACATAGCAATTAGCAACAAGACTCCACTCCTATTCCCTCAAGCTAGGGTTAAGCCAAACACTTACCTCAAAGCCTTGAAATCCACTTAATCCTCAACTAATGCTTTACCTCGCGGTTCCACCTCCAATTCACTCGAATCTAATCACAAATTGCTTGAATGTATCAACAAATGCTAATTGAATCAATTTGAATGCATGAAAATGGATTTTCCAAAGTTTTACTCAAAAATTCCCAAAACGCCCCCGGGCCCACGTGGTCAAAACCCGAGGTTCGGACCAAAACCCGATTACTCATTCCCCCACGAATTCAAATTTGTAATTTATTTTGAAATCGGACCTCAAATTGAGGTCCAACTCCCCAATTTATGGAAAACCTAGGTTCTACCCAAAAACCCCAATTTCACCCATTAAAATCCTTGATTTCAAGTGAAAAACATGTTTAATGATGTTAAAGATTGAAAGAATCGAGTAAAAATCAACTTACAAGTGATTTGGAAGGAAGTTTGCTATTGAAAAATCACTTATGGTGTTTGGGTTTTGAAAGAATGGTGAAAAGTAATAAAAATTCAACTAAGTATAAAATTTGCTGGGCTGCGAATATGGGAAAACCTATGTTCGCAATTGCGAACCATGCAGGCATGGGAATTGCGACATTTTTTTTCGCATTTGCGAACACTGCTCAGTTCCCCGACCTTCGCATTTGCGGAACTTTGTTCGCATTTGCGATCGTCGCAATTGTGATTGGAGTTCGCATTTGCGATTCCAGGCGAGGAAGGAGGCCCTTCGCATTTGCGACCCTATGCCCAGACCCCAGGCTTCGTTTTTGCGACTCAAAGCGAGGCTCATCTTCGCAATTGCGAAGATCACAGAAGCAAAAATACCAGATTTTCCAAAAATGAGAAATGCAATCCGACACCTATCCAAAACTCATCCGAGCCCTCGGGGCTCCAAACCAAATATGCACACAACCTCAAAAACATCCTACGGACTTATCCGTACGATCAAACCGCAAAAATAACATCATATACATAGAATCAAGCCTCAAAACACATGATTTTCTTCTAAACCTCATGACCTTTCAAATTTGGAACTTATAGTCCGAAACACGTCAAACGACGTTCGATTTCGACCAAACTTCACAGAAAGCACTTAACATATATTTAAGACTTGTACTAGGCGTCGGAACCAAAATACGAGCCCGATACCATAGTCTTTTAATCAATTTTCATTTCCATTTTCCTTAATAATTTTAGAAAAACAATTTCACAAAAAAATTCTTTCCTCGAGCTCTAGACCTTGGAATTCGACTTCGGGCACATGCCCGAGTCCCATATTTTTGTATGGACCTTCTGAGACCGTCCAATCTCGGGTCCGGGTCCGTTTACCCAAAATGTTGACCAAAGTTAACTTTAATCATATTAATATCAAAATTCATCATTTTTCACACATAATTCATATTTAAGCTTTCCGGCTACACGCCCGGACTGTGCACGCAAATCGAGGCAAGTAAAAATGAGGTTTTCATGACCTCAGAAACACGGAGTGGATGAGAAAATAGGTGATGACCCTTTGGGTCGTCACAAAATACTTCTAAAGAAAAAAATATATTTTTTTGAATCTTGAATTTTCTTTTCAATTTTCGAAAAAATAATGAAAATATTTTTGTATTTTTTAATTTTGAGAAGAAATTAAAAGAAAATATTTTTATATTTTTTTAAAAAAATTAGGGAGACTTTCTAAAGAAGCAAGAAATGAAAAATATTTTTTTTGGATTTTTTGAAAAGTGTGGGCCGGAACCGATGAAGTTTGCCTATGTATCTCACATCCGGTGAGAATCAGACCCGCGTAGTTCTTCCAAATAAAACAAACTATTTTTGAAAACAAGACTCCTTTTTTTCATTTCGTTGGCGAATATATAAACTATTTTTGAACACAAGACGCTTTTTTCCTTTTTTATTTTTTTTTGGTAATCCACTAGGTAAGTGCCTATGGCTAGTTTTTTATTAATAACAGAAAACAAAAATACAACAATTAGGAAAAATACTAATAAGGAGGACAATAGCACCGGTATTGTTACCCATATAACACAAACCGTTCTAACCTTACCGTACTAATCCTATTGAGGCTTGCCAACCTCGCGTACTAACAAGAATGTAAAAAATATAAACTTGAAAGGACCAAATATTCTATGATCATCACAGAGTTTATAGCATAGCATACTCTGTGATGAGATTACAGATGAGGATACTAATAAAATGGTAGAATAAAATATAGTACCCATTTGATTGTTGTCCCTTATTTTCCAACCTTGTAAAATCTTCAATTTGTACTTCTTTGTCGTTTTCATCTACAATGTTCAAAAAAATTCCAAAATCATCTTTTATTTTTTGAACGGTTGGACCTCGTTGATAAAGTTGGGGCAGCCTGCTTTTGTTTGGCAGCTCTCATTGGAAGTCGCCTAACAATTGTTTCATTGTCGGACCTTGTTGTAATTTTCATCCAGATAGCACCTGCTTTGCTTGTTCCAATATGTTCCTCCACAGTATTTGGTGGGGTATCTAGGTGGTGACTGCATGTGCGACAAGGAGGCTTACTTGGAATGAAATTTGGAGCCTCCAACTTCTTCTGTAATTTTTAAGTCAAAGTATTTCCAAAGTATAGCATTTGAAGTTCATCCTTGATAACTCTTTCCACACGATTGATGGCATATTGAAACCTTAGTTTAAGACCATTTTCCTGCTCCCTTTTCATATTTGAGCAGGTGAATTTATTTGACAAAATGTCCAGAGGCTGCTTGAACATGGGAACCTCAATGAACTGCTCGCAATGCATAGCAGTTGCTTCAATCTGCTTCTGCTTCACCTTCTTCTTCTTCTTCTTCCCTGTTGTTGTCCTTGAGGTTGAGGTTGTTGTATTTAACTGGTGTTCTTTTGTTGGCTTTTCAGGCGACTTTGTTCCTAAAGGAGCTGCTTCATGTCGATCAGAACTGGCATTAGGAGTGTTCATAACAGCTGGAAAAGTGCGATTTGGCTGTGTTGCTGCTGCTCGACTCAAGGTTCTTGCACCTGAAGTATTGCTTATGATAGGTGCATTAGCATTAGGTTTGTTTGGAGTCAATGTGAGCTCCTTTTCTGTCTTAGATGGTGATCCAATTGATATTTCGCCTTCTCTCTATTGGTTTGCACCTTCATTAGTCGACTCTACATCAAAGCCAACATTCGGATCCCATTCCTTATTACCAACATTTTTATTTCCTGTGGAAAGCATTAGTTGCCCTGATTCACCTCCATATGACCCCATTGATTGTGATGGAACTTCATACACGGATGTGTTCAAGGTTACAAATGATTGTTTGACCATCGTAGTGTTCAGTACCATTGTTGTCTGGGCTTCTTTAATAATATTTTCCACATGTGGACTAGAGTAATGCAATGTCGGAACATTGGAGCTATGTGCCATTAGCTCCACCACCTTTGAATCTGTATGAGTTACTACCCCAGCCAGTTGCTCGTCAACAGGAACAAGAGCAAGATATTTTGAGCTTTTTAATCGATCATCTGCATACATTAGGAGCTGCTGTTGTTTTTCTCTGCCTGGAGTATCGGACAAAATATTTGTTGAAGAAATATTATCCCCAGTCCAAAAGCTTTATTGTCCAAAAACTGCTACATCTGAACCAGCCCCCTTTTTCAAAGCACCAAATCCTTCACTATGTTGCATGTCATCTCCCTTTACAGCAGTCCTCACAGCTGCTGCATTATCATCAGTATCAGCTGGAAATTTGGTATTTTTAACAATATCGGTAGCTGCATAATCTGCAAGTGTGTGTGTATCTGGTTGTTGCCCAGTCCTCTGAACTTTTTAATGCTCCTCACCTGCTTATTTTTTAATTGAATCAAGTACTGCAGCACATGATTTAAAGTTCCCAGCACTATGTCGAGCCACAGTTGCATTAGCATTATTTGTAGCCACCCCAGCAGCCCCTAAATTGTTCTTTGGGTCCTTTCGTTGAACAATCAAATTGTTACCCAAACTAGCATTGTCTTGGCCTTCTCTATCTTTGTTGGGAATTGGAACAATTTGTTTCGAGGTCTCCTGATCATATAAAACTGTATCAACAGCTTTTGGATCCCCAATAACAGCTTGAACCTCGAGTGCTTTTGAGCTGGAAGCTGTTGCACCTATGTCCAAAATTTTTTCTTCAGCATCATTCCTTAATTCCAAACCTTTTTTGGAAATAGCTGTAGCAGATATGCCTGACAAAAGTATAACTTGCCCTGCCTGTCCATTATAATTTTCAGTCAATGGAACAGTAGCTTCAAATACAAAGTAACTAACCTTATATCATGTGATGTACCAGCTAGAATTTGTTGCTCGATCCTACTGGCTTTGAACACAAGCAGTTGCTTTCCAATACAAAGTAACTAACCTTATATCATCACTAGCCTTCAACAGTTCTGATGCTTTCAATGCACATCCAATTCTAGCAGAAACTCTATTACCATTTCCTTGAACATGAGTCCCCTGCTCAAACCCCTGCACCCTTTCAGTATAATCAACAGCAGCCTTTAGGTTTGTAGCATTAGGCACTCCATTATCTACTACCACAACACCTTCATGTGGCTGCCTCACCTTGGTTCGATCCCCAGCTGCAATACCATCATTAGCCTTACCAAATTGTATAATTCCCTCAGTTCGATCAACATCAAAATGTGGAACTACAACAGTTGTCAATCCAGTTGTAGCTTTATAAACATTAGCCACATCTACATCACCTTGATTACTCTTTTTGCATTAAGATAATCTCTAGCATCACCTTGTAATTTTTCAAAATTACTCATCCCTTCAACTTCAACCACTGGTTTATCCACTCGAGCAGCAGCTTCGTTACTTTCCTCGATCCTCCAAAGACATGAGTTTTCATCATGCCCTTGATGCTTACAACAAGTAAAGTACTTTGGTAGATTGTCAAACATGATCTATTGATAATGTTCCACAATTCTCCCAGAATTCTTGTCCACAATATTTATTCAAACTCTCTTAGGATGGTTGTCTAATAAATCAATCAAAATCTTAACCCTTGTCGTACTTGGACTTGTTCGATATTGCATCGCCTTGTCCACTGCAAGAGGTTTTCCCACAGCTGAGGCGATGGACAGTAGCGATTTTTTTGCAAAAAAATTAGCAGGCAGTTCAGGTAACGAAATCTAGACCACTGCTTTGGATGTTTCTTCACGAAGATTAAATCCTATTGTCCAAGGGAATGTCCTGAAGAAAAATTCTTCCCCCTTCGCCTTAACAAAACTAGTATTTCTTGACAGGAATTGGACAAAATCATCAAACAAAGTAAACCTTACCAATATGTGACGAAATTCTAGTTATCCTACGTTACAGTAGCCCTTGACATCGAATTGCTTAGGTATGGCTTGTAGTATTCCATGCAAATCTGGTTTTCCATAAGAAAATTTGAGTATCAAAGCTTAGTGTAATCCCTCTTCAATGGTGAAAGCATTAACTTCATCAATGGTGAACTCCGTCGTTGGTTCTCCATGAATAACATGGACAGGATTCAACTAGATCATGGACGCAATTGCGGCAGATTTTGTTTTTTGAATTTGATCCGCATATGACTGTTTTTAATTCATGTTTGGGACTGTTTGTATGATGTTTTGTGTTGCTTCTCCCACAGCCAAAGGCTGGGGAGAGGTTGCAGCATCCATGGCTGCAATCTACACAAGAAACAAAATCACATAATTGACGTGAAGATGCCAAAAATTCGAAAAGTTTCTGGATGCTACAGTACCGCCAAGATGTTTTTTAAGATCTATTATTGATTTTAATAGCAAACTTGTGGATCACTATTAAAACAAATCAACCTATCAACAATCCATTCAGTTCACATCACAAAGGAGTAACTTGAATGTTTGCTGATGAAAATTCACTGCTACAGTAACTCGTTCACTAAATTCAAGATCTATTGCATTTGGTTTAGGATTTTGGAATAAAATCAAAGGGATGTTGTTCACAAAGAGAAAGAGATTCTTCTGTGACCAATCTTGTGATGATAGATTGCCGGAAGTCTGAGTTATGGCCGATGAATAGTGACGGAATCACTATTCATGGTCTCCTAGAGAGAAGGGAGAGGATTTTTTGGTTTTGCAAGTGTTTGTTAGGGCTGTATTTTTTTCCCTTTTTCATTGGCAAATAAAAAAAACTTCGTTTTTTTAAAACAAAACACATTTTTTCATTCTATTTTTTTTTATTTTCAAAAAAAAAATTCGGCAGAGTTTTGACATTATTTGGACATTGATTTTTTCAAAACAGGTAATTATCTCTCTTTAACCCTCATACCGCTGTTTTTCTCCTTTTTTTTTCTTTTCCCCAAATATTCGAAAGCCGGTCAGCAAGTCCGAAGCAAATAAATGCACAAGCAGTACGTAAGATGCATCAGGATGGTCTATTTTCAATTTTGGTACACCTGTCCTAGACAGACCCAATCCCTGTGTTGAGCCTCCAAAGTCAAATGCACATGATGCAAACAAAAGTTCCTACTAGGGATCCGGCATGAGGCTGAGTTATTCTAGGTTCAAAATATGGGTATTTATTCTAGATTGTGTACCCGAGCGGACAACTCGAGTCGAGGAGGGGGCTACGTACCAAGGACCCGAAAGATCATCCGGCTCAGTAACTTGTCCAAGCCTCTTTCTTATTTCAAGGTATGACACTAACAGAATAGGGAGTCTCGATCAGCGAGCACATCCCCGAAGATAAAAAGAGAAAGGTTTCATAACAATTTATATGTACAGTTCAAATAATATCAAAGTGGTGAAAGCATCATTTTGCACATTAAGCCCAACATGTAAAAATATCAGATAATAAACAAAGCCAAGTACAAAAATTATTCTAAGCTCGAATTCTTGAACCCTGAACCAGAGATTCTGGGTTCCCATCCCCAGCAGAGTCGCCAGAGCTGTCACACCTCCTTTTTTACACACCACCCCGGAGGTAGTGTATAAGGGAGTTTTTCCACTTTAAGTGACTGATGATAGACTATAATTACGTATTTTAGTCGATTATTACGCTCTAATTTACTGCACTTTAGTTGAGTTTGCGCTTTAATCGCCAGTGTTTTGCACTAACGGTGTGTTTTATGCCTTGTAGGAGTGATTCCGAGCTATATAGATATTATGGAATGAATTCAAGTAATTTGGAGCTTTGAAGTCTGATTAAAATCCCAAGAAATTAAGTCGGGATCGTATTCGTGGATCAACGGATGATAAAACAACAAAACGAAGACTCGAGAAGGCATACTACGCACTGTCTAGTAAAATAGACATAAACTTTTTTCAGAACTCCATTTGGGCTCCACAATATATAGTTGGAAATCTAACTCAAAAGGGCTACAACTTTCATGTTTTACATTTTTCCAAATTCCAAACGGAATAGGGTGAAAAATGCGGTGGAAAGTGCACCGCAGTCGTCATCGCAATCCACGTCGCGGCCGCTGCAGTCCAGACGTGAAATATTGTCCTTTTTCGCGTAGGAGAAGGTATAATTATTTGGACCCGACCCTACTTGGTATATATACATGTAAAAATAGTATTTTTGAGGATTTGGACACATATTTGACCTAAGGAGGCCAAGACACAATAAGAACAAGGCGGGGAATTCTTCAACAATTTTTCCTTCCTCTTCCTTTTTTTTATTGTTGATTATGAATTTTAGTATTGTAGTTTTACATACAATTATGAATAACTAATTTGTTATCTAAGGTTTTGGATGAAATCCGTTGGGGATGAATTGGTTGTTATATTAATATAGTTTTGATTTGGTTGTTAAGCTCTATTTGTTCGACTACGTTTTGATTTTGGTTAATTGAAATGATCCTTAATTAGCCGTTCCTATTTATTATGTATCTGCTTGAGAGAGAGTGCATATTTAGCTAGTTGTTTGAACAACATCACTCCCGAAGTATAGGCGAGAGTCATAACCGAGGGTTTAGAGGTTAGATTAGAGATATCGATACCTCGGGTGCGATCTAAGTGAACTGTAATGCGAATCTAGCTAGCGTAGCTTGAGAGAGTGCGTCTAGTAAATTATCATAATTGCTTGAGAGAGAATTATGATAGCTGGAGAGTTCATGATTGATAGAGACAACTAAGTCAAAGCTATAAGAAACATACAACTAAGGAAATCAACAACGGGGGAAACCATTACCTTAGACTTTTATTTCAATTGTTTACAATTCAAGCATAGTTAGTTTTTAGCTGTTTATTTATTTTCAATCTTGTCTTCTTGGTGATATTAAACATATACAGTTAAGCCTTAGTTCTCTGTGGGATTCGACTTCGGACTTTTAGACCGGATTATATTTGCAGCGACCGCTTATCCTTTTTAGGACTAGAGCTGAGCATAATTAGTGACATTATTCGAAATGGGATTATTTATTCATTTTTATTTAGAGTCGCCACTTGGGATAGATTATTTGGTGTCCCAAGTCACCGGTTTATTTTGAATCCCTAATCGAGGAAAGGGTTGACTCTGTATTACAGTCTGCTAACCAGAAATCCGGGTAAGGAATTCTGTTGACCCCGGAGAAGGTATTAATCACCCCCGGATTCCGTGGTTCTAGCACGGTCGCTTAAACTATTACAATTGGCCTATTATCTGATTTTAATACATGTTTTAGCATGTGGTATATTTTAACTTATTAAACAACTTTTATTTATTTAAGGAAAATTCAAGGTTATTTAAAAAGCATCGCAAGCCACGCTACATGAAATTCAACCCTGAGTCACTACACGTTCTATTTAACCTTGTTGGAAATTAGAATCGGGTAACATGAAATGCACCCTTGGATTTTAGTAAAACAAATCACAACTACGTCATAGGAACCATACCCGCAGGCATGATAATTATTTAATTAACGCTCCTAAAGCAAACTACGAAATTCATTTTAGTATCTAAGTTATAAGATTAATAAGAGGGCCATGTATGATTAAATGGTGGATGGCACACCTCAGACTATATAAACTAAATTTAATTAGTGGTATATTAAAATAATTTTATTATTAAGAAAATTTTGGTCGAAGTTGCGCGAACGCATATTCCGAATTTGGTTTTTTAGAATTATAATTATATTACGCGAACATATACACAATCACGATGGTAAGTTAATAGCGGGTCTAAAAGCATACTATCATATGACTCATTCTCTATGAGTTAAATTAGATCTAAACACGTTAAATATATGAACAGTACAATGTATAGGATAAAGGCAACACTAAATGAAAATGAAACTATTATACCATTAACCTGCTTTCAACCAGAAAATCAAAAACAAACAAAACAACATATACTAACAAACATACAAAGAATAAAACTACCAGGAATTCTATATAATAGTAAATAGTAGTAACGTGAAAAAAAACAATCTTCAGTAGAACACAAATTCAAGCACAAAAATGTTAATAATCACGTTTACCATTTTATGATTGTTGAAGAAACAAAAGAATTAAAAATGAGAGTCAAAAGCGTGGACTTTTATAATATCATCCAGAATCAATGGCTTAATCTCCCGGTGACGGAACCTCGATCAAAACTCGAACAAGAACGACAACTATGACGAAACTCGACTCAATCAAACCTTATCGTTTTGAATCCAGATCTGTTAGCTCCCTCTCTCTCTATCCTAAGGTATGCCCTGTTTTTTTTTCTCAAACCAAATTGAATCCATAACAAAACTGAAAAGCGAAATCACGTGGTCATTTTTTGGTTGAAGAAGAAGCGGAACTGATGTGGTCGCTTTTTGACGAAGGTGACGACTGGTTATGGAGATGGCAGAAGAGGTTGAATGTTATGGTGGTTGTCCGATGGCGGACTAGTGAAAGTTCGTTAATGGGGAAGTGGCCTTGGGGTGAAGCAGCGGAGTGGTGGTCAAGGTGGTCGATGGCGGGTTTGATGGTGAAGAGGATAGGTGTCGTTGGATGCTGGAGATGGAGGGGAGCGTTTGTTCTTTGCATCTGAAGCAGATGAAGTCCAGGGGTGGTGTTTGGGTATATCGCTGCTGAAGAGTTATTCTTCAATGTTCACGAAGAAGACCATCACCAGGGTCTGTATTGTTCGATGGTTGTTGCTCTCTCTATGTGAAAAGATGCTGAAGCCACGTTAGTCTTAGGTGTTCCCCTTTTTTAATAAGAAAATGAGATATATTAAGCAGAGTGGGATGGCAGGAGAGGGGAATGGTGCGAGTAAGTGGAATTGTGAGTGGAGTGGAGTGGGGAACATGAGTGGAGAGAGTGGGGGAAGTGGGTGGAGTGGGAAGTTAGTGTAAAAAGTGAAAAAAATTCAAATATGGTAAAAAATTATGTATTCACAATTGTTATTCAATCATGCTAAATTCTAGTTCAAGAGTGTGATTATACTAAACTACAATTGTAAGTAATAGCTAAATTATCAAGCAGTAAAATGGTTGTTATGTATTCAATAGAGATAAATATTCTAGGGTTGTGATCGATTCACCAATCCTATTTTTTTCTAGTTAACTCTCCCTCTCATACAATTTACCCATGGTTGCTAATTAATCGATAATTGCTCTCATAGCGTTCTCCCGAAGTACCATTCGCCGATTCAAAATAGATTAATGCCTACATTCCTATGAAATCAATCTATTAAGAACGCATTAAGATTATAATATTTAATTAAGCACGGTGACTAGGTATATTCCTATCCTAACCACAAATCCTCCCCCTCCCCCCTAAGGGTTAAGATCATTCTCTCTTCAATTCTTCTCTAATCTAAATACGGCTTTCCCAAGCATATCATAAATAGTAAATAGAACCTAACTGCTGGCCAGATAATTAAGCAACTAATCACATAATTGAAGAAACAAATATATATTAGTGAATTATAATCAAGGTTAAGTCAACGTTAAACAACAATATTCATGGCTAAATCACAACCCCAGAACAATGGGTTTATAGCCACTGATGATATTAGCAAACAATTTCATAAGTTTGGATAATTGAAAATACTAAGAAAAAATGAAGAAATCTGAGATGTTCTTGCTCCCCGATGTTTCTTTTGTGTATTCCCTCTAAAAAATGGCGTCTCCCCCTCAAAAATAAGTTTAGTCTTGCTTTATACGTGTTTGTTAGGTCTAGGGCCAAAATTATGGGTGTCAATGGTTCGGTTCGGACGGTTATTTTATAAAATTTGTACCATATCAATTTTTCGGTTATTCTATTATGTATAACCAAAATTAGACTTTTCGAAACTATCCCAATCACGTCGATTTCACTTCGGTATCGGTACGGTTCGGTTAATTTTCGGTATTTTTTTTAAATGGTAAAATTCACCAGTAGAAGTAAAATGCAATGGCATATGTTCTTTTATAGGATTTAGCAAAACTTTCTAGACATTTTTACTGTTAAAAGGTGATAAAATAAGAAAAAACATGAAAGATGGCTAGAATATATATTCATCAACTATTCGCGAGCAACGTGAAAGAAACCAACTATTCGACAGGAGTGAACAAATCTTAACCAAGCCGGGACTCAAGAATAAAATTTATATTAAATATTCAAAAAGATAAATCCAAATTGTATGAAAGGAAATATATTCAATACATTATAGTTTGCTACTCATAATCGCTAGAACACTTGTGTCTTGCTAATAAAGATACTTAAAATAACTTAGTTTAAATATAAGTAGCATAATAGATTTTAGGAATTAGTATTTTGAGTTTAATTACTTGTTTAATTACTTGTTGGCTTGTAACAGTTTTCATAATTCCAAGACCCAATGAAAAATTTAATGCTTTATAAGTTTAAACTTACTATATAAATATATTTTTCACATATAAAATTTATTCGGTACGGTTCAATATTTTTTCGGTTTATTTTTATAAAATAAAAAATCTATCCTAGTTATCGGTATGATTATAGATTTATATAAAAACCTACGATTTCTTTAAAAGAAACCTAAAAATCGGTTCGGTACGGTACGGTACGGTTCGGCCGGTTTAGTCGGTTTTCAAATATTCATTGACACCCCTAGCCGAAATAACCGTGTCCCAGACGAATTTGGACAACTTTCACGCCACTGGCGCCAGGCGCCCTCCACGACGCTGTAATATTTTTGATTCTGTGTCTGGCGCCACAGGTAGGGCTGGGCACCACATGTGGCGCTGAAATATGCCCCTTTCCCTATTTTCGTCCGTTTTAGCTCTAATTTTGCACATTTCGCCTCCGATTGCTTCCGCATCATTCCTACACATGAAAACACATCAAATTAACATAAATTAACACATTTCACATCCTAAGTCCACGAAACAAAAGAAAGATATGAGGTTATATCTGATGATAGGCTATAATTACGTATTTTAGTCGATTATTACACTCTAATTTACTGCACTTTAGTTGAGTTTGCGC
>MU709963.1:30998-74240 GCA_026770625.1 Nicotiana glauca
CAAGGCACTGTGCAAATTGGTTGCGTATGCAAATAATTTCTTGAGATGTTTTTCTTCTAGCCCATACAATACACAATTTGGGCTTTAAAAGTTGTAAAAAAAACTTTATTTATTCTTTGAAGATCAAATTTTCCTATTAAAAAGAAGATCTTTCTTCGTATTTATTCTCAAGAGAAGTGCATCAACAAAAAAATACCCTTTCATTTAGATCGTTGTGACATGAACTAATTTTTAGTTGGACGTGACAGTCAGTTACAGTGGATAAATTAACAAAGGAAAGAATTCTTGTAGAGTTCAAAACAAAAAAATTAAATTAAAGAAAATCATTTGCTCCAATTTGGCACTACCTAAAAATCTAACCTAATAAATGGCATAAAAACTCAACTTATGATTATTGACACCTTGTAGCTCACATTCATATTTTAATTTAATAATTAGTATCTAGATTATCTTTCAATCTCTCTCTCTCATTATACTCATCCAATAAGCACTCTTTTTAGGTTGTAATTTTTATTATTAATTTAGGTTTTTTTTAGAGTTTTGCTGTTGAAATCGTACAACTTTTGATTAGGTAAATTTGGATTTTCTTGGAAACATTTTAAGGTGTTTGAATATTGATTTTGGATGTGTTTGAAGATAACTTGAGATAAATTTGAGATGTTAGTAAGATTGAAAATTCGAGGTTAAAGAAAACTCTTGTCGTGTATCCATTCTGTATATCCATGTATATCACCTTAGATATCATGCATATTGATCTATATGTTGTGGTATACACTGGTATACAACGTGATATACATGTCTGTGTATCAGTAAAAATCTATGTGATATACACTGATATACACACTAATATAGTATAATAGTTGAAACTCAAACCTAGATCAAGACCTTTGATGGAATTCTAAACGGAGCCTCAACCTGCAACTATTTGAAATCTTCTCATCAGTTACTAAGATAGTGACGTTCAAGTCTATCATTGCATTAGCTGCTTCAAATATTTCAAATGGATGTATATAATGCATTTTTACAAAGGAGATCTATTTAAAGAAGTTTACATGGAGCTTCCTCAAGGTTTCAGGAGGCGGGAGAGCCAAAAGTGTGTAAGCTAGTGAAATATCTGTATGGTTTAAAATATACTTAAAATAATGAGACATTAAGCTTTCAAAGGCTGTGGTTGATGTAGACTGCGGTGAAAGCTTGTATGATTATTTTACGTTCACTAAAAAGGAAGAAGGTGACAAAGTTGTAGTGCTAGTGTATGTGGACAATTTATTAATCACAAGAAGTAGTGACATTCCCATTCAAGAGACAAAAAGGGTGCTACATTAGAAGTTCAAGGTAAAATATGTTGGAGAACTAAATTTTTCCTTGGAATAGATGTATTGAGGTCACACAAGGAAATATTATTGAACAGAGGCAATATGCCCTACAATTAATATCAGAATTGGGACTAAGAGGAGCCAAACTTGTCTCAATACCCTTAGATATCAATCAGAAGCTTACTTCTATGGAACATGATAATCACATAGGGGTTTCATGAGATGAACTCTTAGTAGATGTGACACTTATCAAACACTAATAGGGAGATTGCTAGATTTGACAATCACAACGTCGGACATAAGGTTTATAGTAACGATCCGACCGATCGTTTTGAGATCTAGGACTTTGTTTGGCGGTTTGAGGCCCTGAGTAGCTTCACTTCATATTTTATGACTTGTACACGTAGTCAAAATTAAATTTCGAGAAGTTCGGAGTTGATTCAAATGGAAAATTCTCAATTCGAAAACTTTAATTTAGAAGAGTTGACCAAGGTCTGACTTTTGAGTAAACAACGTCTCAGGATCGAGACTTGAAAGTTCCAATAGGTTTGTATGATGATTTCGGACTTGGGCGTATGTTTGGGTTGAATATCGGATGGTCCAGAAGTATTTCAACGCTTTTTGTGGAAAGTTGGCATTTTGAAGATATTAGAATTTTCTAATCTTGATTTGAAGTGGACTTTACTGCTATCGATGTCTATTTGGGATCTAGAGCCTTGGAATAAATTCGTATTGTGATTTGTGACTTTGTACGTGAAATTTGGCGTCATTCTGGAATGTTTAAGCGTAATTCGGGCGCGTTCGGCGAAGTTTGAACGTTGAAAGAAGGGTTTGGATCATCAATTTGTAGTTTGGATGTTGTTTGGTGTGATTTGAGGTCTCGAGCAAGTTTGCATCATGTTTTGAAAATGGTTGGTATAATTGGACGGGGTCCCGGGGGCCTCGGGTGTATTTCGGATGGGCAGGGGGTCATTTCGTCATGTTTGAGCTGCTGTTTCTGAGATATGGTACATCTTTCTTCGAGATCGCGAAAAAAGGGCTGCAATCGCGAAGAGCAAAGTATTGTTCCAGGCCGTGTGAATTGCGATCGCAGAAGGAAATTCGCGATCGCGTTGAAGGAATTTTTGCTATTAGTGGTTTGATTTCGGGAGCTTATATATTGCAATCTATAATGAATTAGAGGATGATCTAATTGAATGTTGTATCCCTTTGAATCTTGTTTTGAGAAAATAAAATTGTTTGTCATTTGAATTTTTGTACAAAAGGTTATGGTCGTTATATCGAAAGGTGTCTGTGAAGAGGAAACAAAATTTGTACATCGCGATCGTGAGGTTTTGGCCACGATCGCGATGAAGGAAACGATTGTGGAACTTTTGTTAATCGCAATCGCGAAGAAGAATTCCTGGCAGCGGCGGCAGGTGTAAATATCTGATTGTGGGATTTTGAGCTCATTTCATCACTTTTAAGTTCTTGGAGCTCATGTGGGGCGATTTGAGGTGATTCTTGAAAATTGTTTTTGCCATATATCATAAGGTAAGTTATTCCTACTTGTTTCTAGTTAAATACATGGGTTATATATGAATTTTAACATGGAAATTTGATAGAAATTATGAAATTTTTGGAAGAAAACCTATAAATAGTATTTTTAGATTTTGATCAAGAAATGGGACATGAAATTAGGAATAAAATATATATTTGATTTCGCGGTATTATGGAGACGTTTATCTTCGAAATTTTTTAAAGTCGGGGCACGTGGGTCCGAGGGTTGACTTTGTTGACTTTTCGAACGGAGTTGAGAATTATTATGAATTGTTAAATTATGAGTATTAGAGTATATTTTTATTGGTTTGCACATTGTTTGACTAGTTTCGGATTGACATAAATCGATTTGGGGTGTTAGATAGGTGTTAGAGCCAGTTATAGAACTTCGGAGCGAGGTAAGCCTCCTGTCTAACCTTGTGAGGGAAAAATTTACCCTATAGGTATTGTATTTATTATATGCTACATGTTATGTGAGCAACACACGTATAAGGTGACGAGTGTCGTGCATATGCTAGAATTCATGTTTATGTCTGGGTAGACTTAGACTCACATCATGCTTTAATTATACTATTTGAGTCATTTTGTAGGCACATATTGTGAAAGTCATTTTATTATGTCGTAATGTTTTGGCACACATAGTATTGTTAAAAGGATTGTCGAGGTATTTTTACGTGAGTTGTTTGTGCTATTGTAACTATTAATATTTGCACATGCGACGTTACAAGGGGGGCTATATATGTAGGTTTGCGTTTGTGGCGAGACAAGGTTGGAATATTATTATGCGCGTGAGATGAGAAAAGGCGTGCATTTACTTTATTATTACGCACATGGCGAGACAACGTGGGCTATGTCGGAAAATAATTTGTGATGACTTGTAATGGCCAGGGGACATTATTATTGTTGATATTTGTGTAGTGGTGTGCCTACCTTGTGTGAGTTATATTGTGTATATTCTGGGCTGATCATTTCTTATGTGTCATTCATGATCTCTACTCTTACTTGCTGACTTGAATTGTTTTAGAACACTTGCACAAACATACACGTAAATAAATCACTCATTTCGGCTTAAAAAGATGAATCTTGATGTTATTGACTATTTACATGTACTCCCGTGTACTTGCCTTCAATGTGAGGGTTATCCTGTTGGCACGTGAGTTGTTCATACAGTCATGATTCATTGTTATTGTTAGCACATGAGTGGTCAGTCCGGATATTAGATATAGTCACCCTCTTGGCACGTGAGCCGTCCATGCAGTTATGAATTGTAATGTGGGCTAAGGCTGTATTGTGGGTCGGACCCGGGCCTAAACTGGCCTGGGTTTAGGTCGGGCCGGGCTTAGGCGATCCCGGACCAAACGGTCCCGGTCTTCACGGTCCCAATGTGTGGAACCGTCCCACAGTGGTCCTAAGCCCACATGGTTCCGGGCGAAATGGGCCAGGCCCGCAGGCCTAAACAGGCCTAATAGGTTTTTTCGTTCCGGACTATTTTTTTTAATTTTTTTTATCAAAGGCAATTTCTTGTAAACTATATATGTATATACTAATATAAATTGCTTATATATAGTATATAAATATATATAGTATGTATAATATGTATATATAAGGGTGTATTGTGTATATATATACACACTATATGGCACTATATATATACACACAATACACCCATATATATATATATAGTTTATATGTATTAGAGATACTAGTTTCAAGGTACTCGCGTTGCGCGTGCATTTTATCTCAATTCGTATCAAATTTTTATATAATATTAAAATTTGTATTTTAGTTATAAAATACAATTAAAAAGTGTAATTAACTTCCCGAAATGATAAATTGTTAATCTAATTTACTGTTTAATAAAGGAAGAAACTCTATGTCTCTATCTCATAAAAGTACGTAGTCATCTCAATCGGTATGTAACTTAAAATTGACTTCAATTTTATTATTCAATTACTTAAGTTTCACAAATTATTATTTTTATAGTTTCAACAAGAAAAAATAACTTTTAAATTTTTAGAGTAAAGTTATTTTTAAAAAACTTTGATTCCCCAAAAGATTTGAATTGTTTTGAAATATCCGAACCTAAAATTGCGCTATATCCTTTCTTTGATATTTTTTGCAATAGTTTTGAATTGCACATGAACTCGACATAGTAAAATCATTGGCTACGTAGCTATTCCAATAAGTGAAGTTTCTTTTCACATTCCATTAAAAACTAGAGTACAGGTAGAATTCACATTCCATTATTGTTAAATGCAATTGATGAATTTCTTAAAAATAAATTACAGGTATTTTACATAGTTCAAATAAAGAAAGAATTTAGATAAGGTAAATTCTTAATTGATTTTGAAATACTACATATTATGACTTTCTACTTACCTCAAATAAGAAAGATTTTACAATTAAACTTTTAGTTGATTATAAAATTTTAAATTAGTAAGAAAATAATTTAATTATAATTGTGTTTTATATAAAATCTATTAAAAATGGGTAAAAAGTGATGTAGGCACAACGAATAATAGAAGAAATAGCCGGACAAAAGGTTAAAGTATACATTCTAATGCAAAAAGATAACTATTCAACCAAAGAACACCAAATAAGGGTATTGGTTGAATAGTTGAATGTAAAATTTATATACAAATAAAATTAACGCAAATACAAAGTTAACAAAATATTAAAGAATAATTTAACTACTAAAGCAAATACGCAAATCCCAAGTTCAACTACTTATACAATAACTTTTTTCTCAAAGAAAGAGAACCTGAAACCCTTAATTTTGTGACCGCTACTCGAACAAAGCAAATTTTGGATGATGAAAAGTTGTAATTGTAGCTTCTTTTATAAAAATATCTTGGTATTGTATACGGTCAAAATCTGGATGCCCCTTTTTGTTCGACTGACCAAGGCTGGAACGTGGTAGATCAAGTTTGGACCTCTATTTTTACCTATGGCACGGGGTTAAATTATCGAGACCTTGGGACCGATTAAGCTCTAGGTCGACCAAGATCGAGACAAATAAGATGGAGATTGAAGCTAAGTCGAGTAACAGAAAATCGAGATATCCGGGATCGGCCAAGGATGGTGGCGAGAATCTCGGCACAAATTAAGTCTAGACCGGTTGTTCAGCCAATCATGGGATTTTCTTCGATATTTGGAATTGTACCTTAATTAGAATCTCTCTACTATATAAAGGAGGATCTAATCATTTGTAACAGAGGATACACAGATATCAAAGAAATATAACACTTTCTCTTTAGCTTATACTCTCTTGTTCATCAGCTTGTCTTATTTTCACTTGTTCCGAGTATCAATCAGTTCGAGGGCACTATAGCTCGAGGGCTGAATTACGTTTTAACACTGGTTTACTTTATTTTACTGTCAATTTCCATTATTAATCTCTGCATTTATCAATTGGTATTATAATTATAATTAGGTGAAATCACATATCCTTAAAATTACATTATAAGTTTAATTGTTATCCAATTTTAAGGGTAAACAAGTATATAAAATTAAGTAAAAAATTTATTAAAAAATAAAGACTCTTAAACCAAAAAGAAGTTCAAAGAGCTCATTTTCATCGGATATATTTTATTAAAAAATTAATCTGTCAAAAATTTATACCAAACTTTTTCTAGTGTGCGTGAATTATTCAATATTTAATTAAAAAATTAATCTGTAACTTTTCCTAGTGTGCGTGAATTATTAAATATTTTATTAACTGAAAAACTTTCCAAGTGTAAAATTTTAATACTCTTAACTCTAAATGTCTTTGAAAATATTTCCTAGGGTGTGTGGATTAGAATTTTATTAACCCGAAAAAAAAAAAATCCTCCTAAATCTGAAAGGAGGAATTTAAATTGCTAACTATAAATGTGGTTGAATGGAAAACGTTCTTATTGAGTAGTACTGCGTGTGCTTAAAATGCTAGAACCAAAAGAAGCTGAAAAATTAATATTATATATATTAGGAAAATAATTAAATGATTATCGCTAAATAATCGGAAATCAATTAATGACAACTTCTAAATAGTAAAAAGTTAATCAAATGACTATTTTATCTAGTGTGAACTCTATTATAAAAGGGTAAAAAAGACAAACGATATTTCGTTAAGGGCCTTCGTGCTTTTAATATAGTATAAATATATAGTGCCTTATAAACTATATATATATATATATATATATATGATTCTTCTTAAGTCAAGTTTAATAGGGAAGTGATCCGAGTAAACCCTGGTTAGATGAGTTACTTGGCTTTCAAGATATATATTAATCCAGTTTGTGTTTGCCATGTATCTATCTAACCTTTCCATTATTATTAACTTAGATTTTTTCCTTTTATTTGACCAGGTATACTTCGGACCCTTACACCCTAGGTCTAGGAGTTCATAGTAGTCAATACAGTTTATGAAGTTGGAAACCCTACTATTATTGACCGGTAAGCCGCCAAATTTTTTATTTGCCCCAGTCACTTCATTAAAGTCCCCCGTGATTAGCCAGGGGCCCTTAAAGGAGTTTGCTACTATTTTTAGATTATTCCCTAGGATACTTTTTTCCTCTAATAAACAACTAGCACAAATAATTGATAAATGCCATTGGTGTGGGGAATCATTTACCTTTACCATGGCGTAGATTTCCTGCTCAGTGCTAGCTACTTGATCCACTGTTACCTCTGCTTCATTCCACATCATAACCATTCCCCCTAAGTTTCCCTGAGCTGCGACTTGGGTCATTTTTGTGAATCCAAAGTCCTCCACCATAGTTTGGTGATCCACTAACTTTGTTTCCAGTAAGGCCACCAGAAAGGGTCTGTTGTAGTCTAACATTGATCTAAATATCCTCCTGAACTCCTCATTACCCGCTCCCCTGCAATTCCAGATTATGACACTCATCGATCTATTTAGGGTTTGGGATGTCTCCACCTGTGCCTGCCGTGGAGTCTCTTGGTGTGGACTCCCCCATGCCATGTTATCTTGGTTCATCCAATGGTGCTCGTACAAGGTTGGGATTATCACTGCCCCGTACTTGTAGATTCCCGGAGAGGCTTTGAAGAATTCTTATATTGATCGAGAATTTCCTCAACTCGTGTGGGCAGCGTAAGATGTATCTTTTTTCTCTGTTTTCCTTGAACAACAGCGTCTTTGGATCCTTCATCATGTCATACTCCACTCGTCTTGCTGTCGATGATCCTTCCCCGTCTTCCCCCTCTTCCGTATGTGTTTGAGCAAGTGTAGGGGGATTGTTTGGTATCGCTACTATAGCTAGGGTTTGTGCTGCCGCTATTTGAGTTTGGTTTGTGTATAGTGTTGGATTGTTGGGATTGTTTACATTGTGAGATACCTGGTGTTGCTAGAAGTGTGTTTGGATTGAGAGGATAGTTTCTTGGAATAATGGTAGCTACATGCTCAGCCCTATAGGTGCAGTAGGGGTTGGTCTTGGTTGTCTGCTCCAAGGTGATGGGTGAATCCCCAAGATGGGGTGGTTGAGGGGGCATTTGGTTGTTGAACATGGCCGACTAGGGGTGTTTTGCAATGTTATCCAGCCCTATCCTCAAACCCTCCGTCACTATCTGAGCAAGGTAGCTCGGATTTTCTAGTTGGATCGTGGTGTTTTCCCCCTCCAACTGGAGATTCATGTTGAGGGAGAAACCTGTTAGCCCGTACTCCGACCATGACTGTGGAACATGGTTCATTGGTAGTGATAGTGTTGTGTAGATTATTGGCTCCAGTGGGTTCATGGGTGGGTAAGGTGCATGGTGTGGTGTTCTTGGTTGTTGTCTCATCCAAACGTTTCACCTATTTCTGTTGTGCCTGCGTTGGTAATTGGTGTGGTGAAACTTGGCCATGATGTTGCTCGTTGATCTTAGGCAGAAAGGGAGTTGTATTTTTGGATGATAAGGGCTTTTTGGAGTTGGTAGATAAAGATTTTGATGTGTTATACATTGGTGTGATGTGCATGGTTGATGGGACTTTATTTCCAGCTTTTTGGTTTGAGAGTATTTCTTCAATGGTTTGTGTTGGTGTGATTTGTGACAGGAGGTCATGGGAGGTGATGTGTTCTTTAAACCTAGTTTTAGGATGATTGTAATTACCAATTAATGATGATGGGGCCTTGCCTAAGATTGGGTTTTGGTCAATGTCCATCGGATTGTTCCTTGTTTTTAGGCTTAGGATTTTGTCTTCAGCTTTTATTTTTGTTTCTTGGTATTTTTGTTGTTGACCGTTGGGTTTAGTAGTAGGGTTTGTCTCCTTTTTTGTTGCAGGATATGTGGGTTCTAGGGTAGTGAATTGGGGCATTAATTGTGATGTGGAGAGGTTTGGCAAAGGAAGGGAAGGGGTACTGTCCAATGTACTTTTGTACAAGGGGGTTGTTGGGTTGGTGTAGCAGCTAGGGTTACCTAGAGTTATTGGGTCCTTGTCGATGGAAAGGTTCCTAGGGTTGTTTAGTGTTTCAGCATTGTGGACTGAGTTGCATTTTTGGTTAGGGGGAGAGGTAATGACCGCTGGATTAAGCAAGTCAGTGTCCTTGGGCAATTGTGTCTGTTGTGAACTTTGAAGATTTTCACTTTGTACTCCATCATTTTTGGTTCTTGAATTACCATTTGATTCATTTTTGTTCGAGACAGTGGGATCGTTTAGGCTAGCATTAGTCCAGGTCTGTGTTCTTTTTGGTTTTTTTTGGTGTGTCACAATTGTCCAATGGTCTATTTCCCTGGTTAGGGTATCAAACTCCATTGTCCTACCATTGTTAGTATCAGTGCTTGGTTTTGAAGTAGATGTGCATTAGGGCAGTTATTTGAATTGTGTCCTAGTCGTCCACATGACTCGCACAAAAGATTGAATCCTTGGTAGGCTATTTTTTGGTAGTGATTTCCTATGATGATGTGTGTTTTAAGGGGTTTCTCAATGGGTGTTAGAATGCATAATCTTGCATAGTTACCTCTAGTGGTTGAGGTGGTGCACACGTCGATCCTAAGAAGTTTTCCTAATTTGTTTCCTATTTTGTGAAGAATACTCATAGTCGTAGAACTCCGTTGGGAGCATTGGTAATCTGGCCCAGACTGCTGAGAAGGTTAGTGATGCTGTTGAGGCGATGAACCAGGGCTCCCATTTTCATACAGTGAGGAATTGGTTTCCGATGAACCAAGGTCCCCCGTGTAGTGCTTTGTCATAGTTTTCCGGTCTAGTGAATTTTATGAGGAAATAATCATATCCAAGGTCGATCAATGATAAGTGCTCGGTAGGTCTCCATATAGCATGTATTTTTTATTGTAGCAATTGGTAAGTTACTCGTCTGCCATATATTTTTATTATTAGAGCATTTTCCCAGTTTTTGTATATTCGTTCCTTATCCTCCAAAGTTATGGGTATGAAATTGTCCAAGTCAAAAATATTTTAAGTTTCGTCCGAAGTATCAAAGCCAAGGATAGATTTTTGCACTGTTATTTGGTTTTTGGTTTGAATAGTGTCTAGGTTTTCTTACAGCTTGGATAAGAAGGTATTTTTTTGGTCTTGTTTGACATTACAATGGTGATCCTCCATTGTTTGGGAGCTCAAGAGCTGGTGTGAGTGTCACGACCCGGATTTCCCACCCTCGGGAGTCGTGATGGCGCCTACTGACAGGAGCTAGGCAAGCCAATTTAATTACCCTTTTTCACAGTTCATAATAATAACATAAAACCTTGCATTTAAAATACTAAAGCGGAAGACTTAACATTAAAGAAACTGAATAAAACTACGGAAGTTAACACAATACGCTACCCCAAAACCTGGTGTCACATAGCTCACGAACTTCTAAGAGTTTACTAAATACAATGTTTTGAAAGAAATGATAAGAGTTTGTCTCGAAATACAAGGGATAACAACTAAAAACAAGATAAGGAAGACGCCGGGCCCGCCGACTCTTGCAAGGCTACATCGGTATCTCACTATGGACTAAAGGCCTGCTCTCGATCTACTGTTGTTGTCCAAAATCTGCTTCAACACTGTAATCTGTGCAAAAGAGCACAGAAGTGTAGCATCAGCACAACCGACCCCATGTGATGGTAAGTGTCTGGCCTAACCACGGCGAGGTAGTGACGAGGCTAGGACCAAACTCCAGATAAACATGTGCAGTTACATATAGTATATGGCGGAAGAGTAAACAAGCAGTAAGCAATAAAAGGGAGGGGGTACATGCTTCGAGGAAACAATTTAACTTAACAGAAACCAAGTAAATAAAAAGGAACTATAATGTATCTAAAACCATGTAAAATTACTACTGTTGCGACGCGCAACCCGATCCATGTGCATATTTCAATTGTTGTGACGTGCAACCCGACCCATCATGTATAATCTGTTGCGACGTGCAACCCGATCCAATATAACATCTGTTGCGGTGTGCAACCCGACCCAATATAATATCTGTTGCAGCGTGCAACCTGATCCAACATATATATTTTCACTAGTAAAGATGTTACGGCGTACAATCCGTTCAAAAGTACCGCTTACAGTGATCACAACAATAATCCTGGCAAGGGACTAACCGCAAATTACACTATCCTGGCAAGGGAACTCAACAACACAAGTATAAACGTCCCGGCAAGAGAGAATTAGCTATAACCAATCTCAATTCAACTTCTAATTATCACTACTATCATTATTATCATCCCTCGAGTATTTCAACGAAAATAACTAAGCCTTTACTCAATACCACGGATTTTCTCACTATTTCAATCATGACATTGTTCAAGAATACACAATTATCAAATTATGACTCAAGTTCATGCTCGACTCCAACGTATAGATACTCGTCACCATGCCTATACATCGTACCCAACAAGAAAACCCATAGCAAGTATGACTCAACTCCTAATCCCTCAAGCTAAGGTTAGACCGAACACTTACCTCAAACTTCCACGGCCAATTCAATCCTCAACAATCGCTTTCCCTCTCGAGTTCGGCTCCAACTCAATCAAATCTATGCAATAACGACTTTATAATATCAATAATAGCTAAACAAATAAAACCCAATGTCTAAATATAGATTTCCAACCTTTCTTCCCAAAATTCCAAAAATCGACCCCGGGCCCGCTTGGTCGAAACACGAGGTTCGGACCAAATTCACGTCACCCATTACCCCACGAGCTTGAATATACAATTTGTTTCCAAATTCGACCCCAAAATGAGGTCTAAATTAAAGAAAATTGAAAAGCCCTAACTCTACACTTTTCCCCCAATTTCAACCCTAGATTACATGATTTGAGCTTAGGTATTTGATAAATGATGAAGGAAAATGAAGGAAACAAGTTAAATAATACTTACCCAAGAAGCTTTGGTGAAGAAGCACTCTAAAATTCGCCTAGGAGCTGGGGAGAAGAAGAGTTCGTGTATTTTGGGTGAAATTTTCCGTCACTGTTCTGTTTTGAAGGCTTAAAATAACTGGGCAAAAATGCTCTATGCGATCACGGGAAAGGCATTGCGATCGCATAGAGTAAGGGGGGTGAAAAATTGCGATCGCATATGTGTTGATGCGAACGCATAGAAGAAAAGGGGCTAATATTCCCGGTGGGGCTTAATTCTCTGTGATCGCGGATGAAGAATGCGATCGCATTGAAGGGACTGGGCTAAGCTATGCGATCGCGGATCAAGCTATGCGATAGCATAGAACAAAATTTGGGCAACTGAAACTTACACTATGCGATCGCGGAGCTCATATGCAATCGCATAGAACAGCATACCAGAATACCAAAACTGGAGTTTTCTGCAACTTTTCCAAGTCCGAAGACACTTCGAAACACTCCCGAGCCCCCGGGACTCCTAACCAAACACATACACTAACTCAATAACACCCTATGAACTTAACCGTGCGATCAAATCGCCAAAATAACATCAAAATCAATGAATCAAACCTCAAAACCATTAGTTTTTCATCAAACTTCATAAACTCTCAATTTTTTATATTTAAGTCCGAAACACGTCAAATGACGTCCGATTTCAACCAGATTTCACAGAAACGTCTTAAAACCCATGTAAGACCTATACCGGGTGCCGGAACCAAATTACGGGCCTGATACCAACACGTTCTAATCCATTTTCATTTCAAATTTTCTTAATAATTTCAGAAAAATTTCTTTTAAAAATTCATTTCTTGAGCTCGAGACCTTGGATTTCGAGTCCGAGCATATGCGTAAGTCCCATATTTTTCTACTGACCCTCCGGGACCGTCAAATCACGGGTCCAGGTCTGTTTACCCAAAATATAGACCAAAGTCAACTTTGCTCATTTTAATATCATATTTTAGCATTTTTCACAGAATTTCACATATAAGCTTTCCGGCTACGCGCCCAGACTGCGCAAGCAAATCGAGGCAACTAAAAATGAGGTTTTCAAGGCCTCAGAAGCATGGAAAGAGAGAGAAAACAGGTGATGACCCCTTTGAGTCGCCACATTCTCCACCTCTAAAACAGCCGTTTGTCCTCGAACGGACAAAAGAAAGAAGTACCTGAGTCGGGAAATAGATGAGGATAACAGCTCCGCATATCAGACTCGGACTCCCAGGTCGATGCCTCATGAGGCTGACCTCTCCACTGAACATGCACTGAAGGAAAACTCTTTGACCTTAACTGTCGAACCTGCTGGTCTAGAATAGCCACTGGCTCCTACTCATAAGACAAATCCTTGTCCAACTAGACAGTGCTGAAATCTAACAAGTGGGCTGGATCGCCGTGATACCTCCGAAGCATGGACACATGAAAAACTGGATGCACGGCTGACAAGCGAGGCAGCAAGGCAAGTCTATAAGCCACCTCTCCCACACGATCGAGGATCTCAACTGGGCCAATGAACCTAGGGCTAAGCTTGCCCTTCTTCCCAAATCTCATCACTCCCTACACTCAGAGCAATACTCGCTCACCAACCATGAAAGCCACATCTCGAACCTTGCAATCTGCATAACTCTTCTGCCTGGACTGAGCTGTCCGAAGCCTATCCTGAATGATCTTGACCTTATCCAAGGCCTCCTGAACTAAATCTGTACCCAATAACCGAGCCTCTCCCAGCTCAAACCACCCAATTGGAGACCGACATTGCCTACCATAAAACGCCTCATATGGGGCCATCTGAATGCTGGACTGGTAGCTGTTGTTGTAGGAAAACTCCGCTAAAGGCAAGCACTGATCCCACGAGCCTCCAAAATCAATGACACAGGCTCGGAGCATATCCTCCAATATTTGAATAGTCCGCTCGGACTGTCCGTCCGTCTGAGGATGAAATGCTGTGCTCAACTCCACCTTGGTGGCCAACTCTCGCTGAACTACTCTCCAGAAGCGCGAGGTAAACTGCGTACCTCGGTCCAAAATGATAGATACCGGCACCCCATGAAGGCGAACAATCTTTCTGATGTAGATCTCAGCTAACCTCTCGGATGAATAAGTGGCTGCAACAGGAACAAAATGCGGTGACTTGGTCAGCCTATCAACAATGACCCAAATCGCATGAAACTTTTTTCGGGTCAACGGGAGTCCAGTAACAAAATCCATGGTAATCCTCTCCCACTTCCACTCGGGAAGCTCAATCCTCTGAAACAGTCCTCCAGGCCTCTGATGCTCATACTTAACCTGCTGACAGTTCAAACACCGAGCCACATATGCAACAATATCTTTCATCATTCTGCGCCACCAATAGCGCTGCCTCAGATCCTGATACATCTTCGCGACGCCCGGGTGAATAGAATACCGGGAATTATGAGCCTCCGCTAAGATCAACTCTCGAATACCATCAACATTGGGCACACAAACTCGTCCCTGCAATCTCAAGACGCCATCATCATCTAAGGTCACTTTCTTGGCACCTCCATGCTGCACCGTGTCTCTCAGGACACATAAATGGGGATCATCAAATTGTCGATCACGGATACGCTCCAATAATGAAGAACGAGCGACCGTGCAAGCTAACACTCGGCTAGGCTAAAAAATATCCAATCTCACAAATCGATTGGCCAAGGCCTGAACATCCAATGGAAGCGGTCTCTAGCTGATCGGAATATACGCAAGACTACCCATGCTGGCGGACTTCCTACTTAATGCATCGGCCACCATATTGGCCTTTCCCGGGTGGTACAAGATAGTAACATCATAATCTTTCAGCAACTCCAACCACCTCATCTACCTCAGATTCAACTCCTTTTTCTTGAACAAGTACTGAAGACTCTTGTGATCAGTGTACACCTCACACGTCACACCATATAGATAATGCCTCCAAATCTTCAAAGCGTGAACAATGGCTGCCAACTCTAGATCATGAACCGGATAATTCTTCTCGTGGATCTTTAACTGCCTCGAAGCATAGGCAATATCTCTGCCATCCCGCATTAATACTGCACCAAGCCCAATACGGGAAGCATCACAATAGACGGTATAAGGCCCTGAACCTATAGGCAAAACCAATACCGGTGTCGTAGTCAGAGCTGTCTTAAGCTTCTGAAAGTTCGCCTCACACTCATCCGACCATCTGAACTGGGCACCCTTCTGGGCCAATCTGGTCATCGGGGCTACAATAGATGAAAACCCCTCCACGAACCAATGATAGTAGCCTGCTAACCCCAAGAAACTCCGAATCTCTATAGCTGAAGCTGGTCGAGGCCAGTTCTTGACTCCCTCAATCTTCTTCGGGTCCACCTGAATGCCCTTTGTTGATATGACGTGACCCAGAAATGCAACCGACCTCAACCAGAACTCACACTTCGAGAACTTAGCATATAACTGGCTATCCTTCAGAGTCTGAAGAACCACTCTGAGGTGTTGCTCGTGCTCCTCCTGACTGCGGGATTATATCGAGATATCATCAATAAAAACAATCATAAATGAGTCCAAATAAGGCCTGAACACTCGGTTCATCAACTCCATAAATGTTGTTGGGGCATTGGTCAACCCAAATGACATGACCAGGAACTCATAATGCCCATACCGAGTGCGGAATGCGGTCTTAGGGACATCGGATGCCCTAATAATCAATTGATGGTAGCCAAATCTCAAATCTATCTTTGAAAACACCTTGGCACCCTGAAGCTGGTCGAACAAATCGTCAATCCTCAGCAACGGATACTTATTCTTTATCGTAACTTTGTTCAATTACCGGTAATCAATGCGCATTCTCATCGAACCATCTTTTTTCTTAACAAATAACTCCGGCGCACCCCAAGGCGAAATGTTGGGTCTAATGAAACCCTTATCAAGCAACTCCTGCAACTGACCCTTTAACTCTTTCAACTCTGGTAGGGCCATGCGATACGGGGAATAAAAATGGGCTGCATGCCCGGAGCCAGATCGATACAAAAATCAATATCCCTGTCGGGCGGCATACCCGGCAGGTCTGAAGGAAAAACCTCGGAGAACTCCCAAACAATAGGTACAAAATCAATAGAATGGACCTCTGGGCTGGAGTTGCGATACGCCAGATAAGCTAAACACCCCTTCTCGACCATGCGTCGAGCCTTCACATAAGATATAACATTGCGGGTGGCATGACCTGGGGTCCCTCTCCACTCCAATCGGGGCAAATCTGGCAAAGCCAAGGTCACAGTCTTGGCGTGACAATCCAAGATAGCATGATATAGGGACAACCAATCCATCCCTAATATGACATCGAAGTCGACCATGTCGAAGAGCAACAAATCAACACGGGTCTCAAGACCCCCAAACACTACAACACAGGATCGATGAACTCGGTCGACCACAATAAACAGGAATACTCAATGCATCATTAGGCATAACCAGGTACGGTGCAAAATGGGATGACACATACGAATACGTAGACCCAGGTTCAAATAGCACTGAAGAATCCCAATCACAGACCAGAATATTACCTATAATAATTACATTTGAAGACTCAACCTCTGGCCTGGTTGGAAGAGCATAGCACCGGGGCTGGGGCCCATCTCCCTGAACCATATCTCTGGGACGATCGGCTGCTGGCTAGCCTCTACCTCTGGCGGTCTGAGCTCTACCTCTATGATCTCTACCTTCACCTTTATGACCTCTACCCCTGCCTCTAGCTGGCTAGGCGGCCTGTGGAACCTCTGGTGCCTGAATCATAGCACGAGAACCCTGCTGCTGCAACTGAGCACCCCTCAACCTCGGGCAAGTCCTCCTGACGTGACCAAACTCACCACACTTATAACACCTGCCTGAATGCTGCAGCTGAGAAGACTGAGACTGACCTTGTCGACCTAAACGACCACCTCGAAAGCTCTGAAGCGGTGGTGCACTAATAGGAGCTGATGGTGAACTGTAAGGCTGCTGGTCAAAATAATGCGGCTGAGAACCGCGACCACCTGAAATACCATGAGAAACCTGAAGAACTGACTGAAAGGGCCTAGGAGGATAGCCTCTACCATAAGAATCCCTACCTCCAGAAGAGGTACCACTAAATCTGCCTGAGTGATGGGGCCTCTTATCCGACGCATGACCACCTCCCTGTGACAGAGCCATCTCAACTCGGCGGGCCGCATTGGCCGCCTCCTAGAAACTGATCTCACCCCTGGCTCCCACAACCATTTGGAGACGAATCGGCTGAATCAAACCATCAATAAACCTCTGTACACACACTCTCTCTTTGTGGGGAGTATGACAATAGCATGGCGAGCTAGATCAATAAACCGGGTCTCATACTGTGTGACTATCATGGAGCCCTGCTGAAGGCGCTCAAACTGCCTACGAAGAGCCTCCGTCTGAGTGACTGGGAGAAACTTCTCCAAAAATAACTTGCAAACTGATCCTATGTCAAAGATGGCGACCCTACTAGTCTGGATAAACAATAGTCCCTCCACCAAGTCTTGGCAGATCCAGATAGATGAAAGGTGGCAAAGTCGACCCAACTGGTCTCCAAATTACTCATAGTTCGAAGAACCTCATGGCAGCTATATAAAAAATCCTTGGGGTCCTCTGAAGAAGCACCGCTGAATGTTGTGGTGAAGAGCTTGGTGAACCTATCCAGCCTCCACAAAGCATCTGCGGACATAGCCGCTCCATCACCGGTCTAAGTCACAATATCCGGCTAAACTGCCACGGCTGGCTGAACCACTGGAGCCTGAGCCTGGGGAGCTACCTGCTCTGCAGTACGTGTAGCAGGAGTCTGAACTTGTCACGACCCAAAACCCGCTTCGGTCGTGATGGCGCCTCTCGTGAAGACAAGGCAAGCCAACCAACCCAAAGTACCTTTTTAACAATAGTTAAAACATGAATGAACAGTCTAATTATGATTTAAAATTTACAAGTAGCGAAAATGCAACCCAAACACAGCGGGGTGTCACAAGTCACGAGCATCTAAAAGAGTCTAATTACATCTACAAGGCCAGTAGTATACAGTATGGAATTCTAAATCAAAAGGGTGGAAAATCCGATGTCGCGGACCCTGGCGGTCACCTGGCTTAGCTATGATAGCAAATCTTCAATCCGCTCAATACCCGCTACCGGGTGAACAAATAACTGCATCTGCAGATGAGGTGCATGGAGTAAAGTGAATAATCCAACTCAGTGACTAATAAATGTAAATAACAACTGAGCGGTGAGAAATCATGTAAAACATATCGTCATGCTGTGTAGAAGCAGAGAAAAACCCTTCAATTGAGAAAAATCAGTGAAAATCTTTAGAAATATCTTGGCTCAGTTTTAAACCTCTTTTGATAATGATCTTTTTGACAGTTGCAAAAATAATTTCTAACAATTAGTGACACTATGCACAGAAACCCGCCCCTCGGGCAATATTCTTGTTCCTGGTCAGCCATTGTTACTTGACCAAACGCATCATATAGTGTCATTGTTACCACTGTCTAAAATTTATCCTCCTCAAGAGTGATCAGATGGTACCAGAAGGGTAGATGAATATCTAAAGAGATAGCACAAACAAAGAATAAAGAACAAATGCATGAATGCAATGCAATGCATATGATGGTACATTCCAATACCCACTGCGGCGTGCAGCCCGAGCCATCCATATTTATTTATCATCGACGGCGCTCACTGAGGGTGTGTACAGACTCCGGAGGGGCTCCTACAGCCCAAGCGCAATATCACATCTCGTGGCATCAAATCTAGGCTCTCGGCCTCATATCAATATCAATACAATCAACCAGGCTCTCGGCCTCAATATCAATGTAATCAACCAGGCTCTCGGCCTCAATATCAATGTAATCAACCAGGCTCCCAACCTCAATATCAATGTAACATTGTTGCGGCGCACAGCCTGATCCCATGCTCAGTCCAGGAATCATTAGAAGCCCCTTGGGCATTTGTAAAACAGTAATTCTCAGCCAGAAATATCATTTAGAATATCATTTGAGCTTTTCAAAACTTAGAAGAATGGCTGAGTTTGCAAAACAACATTTAAAACCTTGGACTGAGACTAAATGATATGCAAAAATATATGCTAAAACAGTAATATCAATTCCCGAAGGATACTACAAGTCGGCACAAGGCCCCAAACATGGCAATAAGCCCAATTCACAGTAATATAGTATGTCTCAATCACCAATATAGTAGAAATATCACCCGGGATGGACCAAGTTATGATCCCCAATCGCAAACGACCCCGCACTCATCATAGAATGCGTGTCACGCCTCAATATAGCGTTACGATGTGAAATCCAGGGTTTCAAACCCTTAGGATATCATTTACAAGCATTACTCACCTCGAACCGGCGAAATCTCTAGCTCGCGACGCCTTTGCCCCTCAAATCGGCCTCCACGCATGTTGAATCTAACCAAAATTAGAGCGTATACATCACAATATGCTAAGGGGACAATACCCAATCGAAAAAAATCGAAAAATAGCAAAAATCTCGGAACTAGCAAAATCCGAGCCCTGGGCCCCCTTCTCAAAAAATTATAAAATTCACATCAATGGATTCCTCATCTCGCCACGAGTTTATACATACCAAGAACTCCCAAATCCTACCTCAAATGGTCCTTCAAATTCCAATTTAAAAAATCCCAAAACTCAAGCTTTAGTTCTTCCACTTTGGCTTAATTCCATGAATTTCTAGGTGGATTTTACAATAAAAACGAGTATGGAGTTCAAACATCTTACCTCCAGATCATTCTCTTCGAATCCCTCTTCAAATCCGTCCAAGGGCTCTCAAACTTGCTCCAAAAATTGTGGAAATAACATAAGCCTCGCGGAACAAAATGAATACAAAACCCTTCTGGCATCAGGGGTTTCCGCTTCTACGGTCCCCATGCCCACTTCCGCGCAACCGCTTTTGCGGTTATTGTCCGCTTCTACGGAGCTTCACCTCCGGGACAAAATCGCTTATGCGATATCCTGTCCGCTTCTGCGGACTCGCTTAAGCAAAAAAGATTACGCTTCTGCGGAACTTCCCTACCAGGCCATAAGCCGCTTCTGCGACCCTCCTCACACTTCTGCGAAACCGCTCCTATGGTCCATTTCTGCAGAATCGAAAATACCAGGTACCGGCTACAACCTGCAATTCCTCAACTCAAATTTCACCCTTTAGCCATCCGAAATCACCCCGAGGCCCCTGGGACCTCAACCAAAAATACCAACACCTCCTAAAACATCATACCAACTTTTTCCAATCAACGAAACACCTCAAACAACATCAAAACCATCAATTCACATCGAATCCAAGCCTAAGCTTTCCAAAAACTTCCGAAACACGCATTTGATAAAAAACTCAACCAAAACACTTCCGAATCAACTGAAATTTTACACACATGTCCAAAATCACATAACATAGCTATAGAAACTCTCGGAATTTCGTTCCGACCCTCGGATCAAAATCCCACCTATCAACCGAAAATCGCCAAAATACTAGTTTCGCCAATTCAAGCCAAATTCTACGCCGGACCTCCAAAACCAATTCCCATCGAGCTCATAAGTCATAAATAACCCAACAAAGCTAACCGAATCATAAAAATTCTAGTCCGAGCTCGTATACACATAAGTCAACTCTTGGTCAAACCTTTCTAATTCAAAGCTTTCAACTGCGACTATCCTTTCAGATTCATTCAGATTTTCCTGAAACTCGAAACCAACGATCCATATCAGTCATATTGCATAAGACGGGGCAAGTCATGCCCGAGAACTAGCGATAAAAATGCAAAAGCTCAAAATGACCGATCGGGTCGTTACATCCTCCCCCACTTAAATACGCGTTTGTCCTCGAACGTTCCCAGAGCTGTTCTAGAAGCAAACCAATAGCTGAATAGCTTTACCATGCATATACCCAGGGGTGATTCTATGTCACCCTATCTCGTATAAGTCTGATATCACAATATAACCAAAATTTCACAATCCATCTTAGTCCATAAACCATAGAACCATATTTTCACTACCGGAATCATGAACAAGACCAAAATCTCGCACCGATACTCTGAATAAACCCGAACTAGCTGTAATAACCCATGCCTGAAACCTCAGGTGCAATTATATGATGTACCACATAACTCAAACACATGCAGCGATAACTCCCATTCATAGCAGCTATCCACAACAACCATATACCGATAGAAACCTCTTATTAGCTAAAGTCTCATTCCAACACCTTCATATTCTACCAATGATAATGAAACACGCAGTAGACCATAAGAATTTCTCAGATCAACCATTCATGAAGGCATTTTCTTCCCTTTTGACTAATACCACAGCAAATTCCGAGCCGAACCTCGATGTCCTCCTTTCAACAAGCTGAAATCAAATCCATTCGTATCCATTAATGATCCCAACGATCTCTTCTGACCAAACACACCACCCTAGTGACATGTCACATCAATACGGCCTAAGCCTCAACTTGCTTAACTACGCGCACCCATAAGCGACGGTCTAAATATACACCGATCATGAAAATGACTCAATTGAAAGAGCTGTACCTCAAGCTCGCCAATACCATCACAACACACGGCTGAGAATCCATCCCACATCACAGAATAGAGCACATAAATCTAACCCGTAGGGTCATATCCCCACATAGCCTCGCTACAGTGCACGATCCTATCCAACCACTGCTCCACATGAGACACCTCAAGTCGCTATACTCAAAATTGACAACCACGCATGATTGATATCTGGAACCCAAAACAATCATTATACCAATGGTGAAGCAAGTAATATACACCATACAATCCTGAAAGGACATAACCGACGTGCCATTCGTTGAGCAACACCCAATACGGACTTTCCTTAGAAACCAAGAAGCAAGGCATACAAAATAGCATATGGACAACTATCCTCAACATCACATTGTTGCGGTGTGAAACCCGATCCAGATAACTTACCCATGGCGGTGTGCCACCCAATCCACACATATATCTCACATAAGGAGATGCACATCGAGCCAAATTTGCTCATTACAACAAAATACTGAGTATCGGTTGTAAGCATACTGAGTGCATAATAATATCTACATATAACATTATATGCTACAAAACTCAAGCACAACTGACGCCCCCCCCCAACTTCCACTATGAATCTCGATAGCACCGCACCATATGTGCCCATAGTCCACAAATCATAACATCTCACAACGTAGAAAATAAATCATAGATCTCTCCAGATCGCTGATAAGCTCAACAACGGTCGAATCAACCTAACACTAAGACAACCAGTCTGAATTTCAACATTGTTGACACCTAATTTTTTTTTCATATGTATTTTTATATCCAAAATACTTCCAAAATAGCATATATGTGCATATATAAGCATATCAAAAGGTTTTGGCATTTTTTATGATTTTTAAACCAACTCATTGCCTATTTTTATACCATAAAATCAAATAATTATTTGCAAAATTTGTTATTTTGGTGGATAATTTATTTTTATTCTCATATTTATATCAAAACGTAGCTAACATGATTTTTTGCATATTTGTACAAATTCGTTTGGTTTTTTTAAAACTAAATTGCATATAATTGCAATATTAGCCTCTTTAAGATTTTATAGCATTTTATAATTATAAAATTGGTCCCATTATTTTTAAATCAATATTTATATATTATTAACTGGCTCAGTACCTTTAATTTACTTTTAAAATATTTTTTACTATTTTTATAAAATAAAAGGGAAAACTAGCTATTTAAGTTTTAGCCTCATTTCATTTCAATTATTACCCCAATTTCGTTTCAATTTTGACCCTCAATTGACCCCAATTTCAAACCGAACCGGACCAGCCCAATCCCTATTTAACCCGACCCCCGACCCAATTACTAAACCCGCCCGGAATTCCTTTTAATCCAGGCCGTTGATCCTTTTGATCAACGACCACGATCAAACCTTTCCTTTTTAATTCCATCTACCCCAACCCTAACTCCTCATTTATCTTCAATAGCCGCCTTTGAAACCCTCTTCTCCTCTCAAACTCTCTCGAATGGTCTCGAAACCCTAGCCCTTCTCACCCTTCTCCGACCATAATCTCACCGGAATCCATGGCTTTCCAGGCCATGGATGGTCTGTACTTACCTTCCTTCACTCCTAAACCATGGGTGTTCAAGATTTTGAGGCCTTACCTCGAACGGCGTTCGATCAGATCCTCTACAGATCTGTGGTTCTATGGCCTCTCCGACCTTGCTCCGGCGTATTCGAGCTTTAGGAGCCTAGCTATGGCCATCTCCGACTCGAGACTAGACTTTCTTCCAAGCCTTCTCATTTTTAGGGTTTCAGAGAAACCCTAAAGCTGTTCGAGGTTCCTTCTTCTTTTATTTGCTTAGATCTGTGGTGAATCTGTGTTATATTCAACGTTTTAAGCTTTTTCCCAATTTTCCTTTATTTTAAAATTAGTTTGTGTTCGATTTAGGGTTTTTGAAAAGTCTCAAAAGGACTTCTGTCCCTTCTTCTTCTTTTCTTTGTGTGAATCTGTCTGTGCCATATTCTTATGAGTTTTCTCTTGTGTTCTTATGTTTGCCGTGTTATGAATGTACTTCTATTTTTGTGCTATGTTCTTACTTCTACTGGTTTCTATAAGCATGCTTTTACATGTCTATCTCGTATGTTCCTTTACTATATTTTTACTGAGCTTTTAATCCTTATTTTCCTTACTGGACCTTTGTTTGAACTCTAATCATGTTTCATCTACTGTTTTCTAAGTTATACATCACATCTTTTCTCTTCTAAAACTTGCTTAAGTTCCGAGTCATCTTTAAAAACATGTTCTTTATTTTTTTCACTCTGTTGCTTCAAACTTGCTACTGTGTCTATGCATTTACTCATGAGGCTCTAAAAGAGACCTCTGAGCCCATTTCAATGGCTTGCCTTCCCCTCTCTGTATCACACTCGAGTTGGAAACCCTAGGGTTTGGGGTTTTTGACAAGTTTGATTAGGTGTTTGGACTAGGGTTCTATTTTAGAACCATGGGCTCTCTCAAACTCATTTTTTGAGTCTAGGAAATAAACTCGACCTCTCTGTTATGACTCTAAATATTTTCTATACGATGTTCTCTTGTTTGTGTTGTTTGTGTGCTTTATATATGAGCACCTTTCTCTCAAAAGGCCTTTATGCCAATTTGTGATTGATTCCGAATTCCTTTTTATAAGGTTTGATTGAGTGTTATTGATTTTCTTTAAATTAAGCCCATCTTTACCTTTCCTGGTTGGATTCATTCATACCAAGACTCAAATCCTGATTTTACTGGCTGTTGATTGATTGTCTTTCCTTGCTTTGCCCAAACCGTATATTACTAGACTATTTCCTTAAATAAGCTTCTGTGTATTTGCCCCTATTATACTGCGTTGGAAAAGATTTTAAAACAAATCCTTTCCTTAATTGTTTTGCCCGTTTGAATCAAATCCCTTAACCAAATGGAAATTTTATGTGATTGATTTCGAAACTATTTTCTTACCTCTTTCTACTCGTTTTCTGCACTATAAAAGGGGGGGCTACCCTTTTGCACTGGAAAAACAGGCTTTACACGCTTTAACATTGAAGCTTTCATAATTAAATTATACTCTCGCTCATAGTATTAAGCACTCTGCTTTCTACTATCTCTTCTTCTCTATACTTCTACTCTGTGTTTTCTGAAACAACTTTGAGTTCTCTTAGAGTATTCTGCTGAAAATTTAAGTCTGCTCCTGCTGTGTTCACTTGCTGTGATTGTCTGTTGTTCTGCTTGTTCTTACTTTGCAACTGGTATGTCTTCCTAGTTAAATAATGCTCCTTCACTATGTGTTTATATCCTAGTCTGCTATGCTTTCTTTCACTATGTTTCTGCCATTGTTGTACTTATGTGAATTCCTTACCCCTTACCCCTCTGTGTGTGAGTTGTGGTTCCAGCCATAGCAGCACTTTAACATTGCTGTCTATGACTCTGAACTGGGTTCTTTGAACTCCCTAACTCAATAAATTCCCACTTCCCTTTTCCCCTTTATGTGTTTGAGCCTCAACTTGGGTCTGGTGGTGCCCTAATCACTATCCAGACATAGGTTTGACCTTCAAAGGTCTGCTCCTAACTTGCTTAACCCAAACAAATGGTCAGGGGTGTGACAGTCTGCATCTATGGCTGGGTATGACCACCATTTTATTATGGTTCCCCATTTCCTTTTGCACTTTAGACTTACTCCTAGCTATAAGTTCTGCCCTTCTCTTGCAAGCCATGCTTTGGGACCCTTGAGCTCCCTCTGAACTTGGATGCCTGAGAGCTGGCTATTCCACACTGCACTTTCTAACTCTAAATGGTATCTTGAGTATAAGCAATGCCGGGAATGTCGACGCCCCCTCTTTCATTGGACGGAGGGTCCGAAATCGGGTGTACGACATTATGGGAGAGCAACTCTTTTATTATCTTGCGAGAATTGGGTTTTTGGAATTTTGGAGAGTCGTCACCTAGTGATTATAGTGCTTTAGGACACTTTAAAGAGATGAAGAAGTTTGAGAAGAAGGAGAACCGGAGTTTGGGTAAGGGCTTAGAGATTATCTCAAGGGGAAGGTGTTAAGCACCCCTCAAGATCCACCAATGTGGTTCCCGACCATGCTATAATTGTGACTTTAAGAAAATAGAAGAAGCAAGTAAAGTTTGTACATAAGAATCACAAATAAGTTTGAAAGCTTAAAGAAAAGAAACGAATACAATTTTAGAAAAAAGGAATTATTTGAAGAAAACATAATTTAAAGAAAACATTTGCAAGAAAAAGGGAAAGGGGTCCTAGGTTTATACAAAATATGGACCACATCAATACAATATCTAGCAATCACTCTTCCAAAGAGGGGTCGCCCATGATATTAGCGCACCGGTCATCATATCCATATTCTACCCTTCTCACCCCGTTAAGGTACTTAAACGCGATTAGTCTCGTTTACTTATTGCATGCTAGTACCCATCCCAACCTATCAGTCCCGGGGTATCACGATTTCTAATCCTAAAGGGGAAAGAAAGGGATATAGGCATATATGGAGTTCAAAGGTTAAAATTCTAATTGCGACATACAAAACAAGTAACAAATATAGGGATGAACAAACAAATAGGTAAGGCTCAAGTAAACCCCTTAATCAAACAAACACTTAGTTTAGCATGTCTTGGCACATACTGATTTGGTCTTTAAATTAAACTTAAATAGCGAACGGACTGGTTTAACACATATATTTAGATAGAAAGTCTACATTAGGCAATTTGGATCCAATTGTCAGAAATTAAGGTATTTTAAGCGAGTGGTTTAAAAGGTACTAGTTTCAGGAGAAAGTAGTCTGATGCAGATGAGTTTTGAAAAGAAATTATAGACTGCAGTAAATTGAGAAAAGGAATCATCAGACTCCGAGTATAAAACATAGAAATGGTTGTGAAAGAGTTTCAGAGACAGAAATAACTTTCAACTGTTTTAAAGACAATTTCAGGGACTGAGTAAAAAAGGTTTAGGCAGAATGTTTAGAAAGAGACTGTTTCAGAAAAAGATGCCAATTTGAGGAACTTAAAAGTATACTGATTCCAGAGAGAGTTTTGTCAAATGGTTAAGACTTCTGAAAATGTTTCTGTATTGAGACGTTAAGGACCAGTTAATAGGTCATTATTACTTTAAGCGAATCAGACGAGTTTGATGCAAAGTCCTATAGGCATGATATCTATTTTTGATTTTTAAAGCCTGTTATTGAACTTGTAAAAAGAAGATTGTGTTGATTACCCTACAGTTTGCTAAATGCACATGCATTCCTTATAGGCATGATTTCTATATGTATTGATTACATGAACAATAAGTCCTATAGGCATGATTTATATGTGACTTACAATATGACTAAACATTAAACCCTATAGGCATGGTATCTATATGACTTGAATTGAAAATATTAGACAAACCTGTAGGCAGGATCTCTAATGATTTGCAATATGATTGAACGTTAAACCCTATAGGCATGGTATCTACCCCTTATTTATGCAAGAAAGTAAAACCCCTCCCACGCCCTTTTACTATATTCCCCAAGTTCTTTATACAAATTATTGCAGACGAAAAGAAAGAAAGAAAATACATCAAAACAAACAGCTAGATTCAAACTGCCTAATCCAATCTTAATGTCCAATAACATGTGATTAACCAATTCCGGATTTCAGATTTCCAAAGCCTTCTCTTTATCTAGGGTGTTTCAAAGTTCCAAGGAATTTCAGGAATTCCTAGCATTGCTTACACCCAAGATACCCATTTAGAATTAGAATAGTGTAGTGTGGAAGAGCCAGCTCTCAGACATCCAAGTTCAGAGGGAACTCAAGGGTCCCAAAGCATGGCTTGCAAGAGAGGGACAGAATTTAGAACTAGAATAAGTGCAAAGTGATTGGGTAACCATAACAAATGGTGGTCATGCCCAACCACTAGTGCAGGATGGCACACCCCCGACCACTTGTTTAGGTTAAACAAGTTAGGAGCAGACCTTGAAGGTCAAACCTAAGTCTGGATAGTGATCAGAACACTATCAGACCTAAGTCAAGGCTCAAACACATAATAGGGAAATGGGAAGTGGGAATTGATTGAGTTAAGGAGTTCAAAAGAACCCAGTTCAGGACCATAGACAACAATAGTGCTGCTGTGGCTGGAACCACAACTCACATACAAAGGGGAAAGGGAGAGGGGTTCACATAAGAGTAGTAATAACAGGATTGCAGAAACATAGTGAAGAAAGCACAACAAAACTTAGGAAGTAAACATGTAGTGGAGGAGCATTATTAAATTAAGAAGAACATACCAGTTGCAAGATAAGAACAGGAAGAACAATAAAGCAATCACGGCATAGCAAGAGTAGACTTAAGTTCAGTAGAACACTTGAGAGTTTAGAGAGAGCTCAAAATTGTTTCAGAAAACACGAAGTAGAAGAAGAGAGTAGAGTTTTTTTGTGAAAGAACTCAGTATTCGAATGTGTAAAAGCCTGTGTTTTTGTGCAAAAAAGTCTGTGAAAGCATGTGAAAGACTTGTGAAAAACATGTCCTTTAGTGCAAAAGGGCAAGCCTTTTTATAGTGTAGAAGGTGAGTAATAAAAAAAGGTAAGAGAATAGTCTTTGAAATCAATCACAAGCTGTTTCCCTTTGGTTAAGGGATTTGATTCAAACGGGCAAAATAAATAAGGAAAGGATTTGTTTAAAAAATCTTTTCTAAAGCAGTGTAATAGGGACAAATACACAGAAGTTTATTTAAGGAAATAGTCTGGTAGCACACGGTTTGGGCAGAACAAGGAAAGACAATCAATCAACAGCCAGTAAAATCAGGATTCGAATCGTAGTGTGAATGAATCCAACCAGAAAAGGTGAGAAGGAGTTTAATTTAAAGAAAATCAGCAAACAATCAATCAAACTTTAAAAGGGATTCAAAATCAATCACAAGCTGACCAAAGGCCTTTTGAAAGAAGAGAGTTTGTCATATAAAAAACATACAGACATGTGAGACAAGAGAGAGTTGTTGTAAAACCAGCAAGGAATCAAAGTGACCAAGAATGTTAGGTTCATAGACTCAGAATAAGTCTGAAAGAGAGTCAAGGGTTCTGAATGGAACCCTAGACCAAACACAAAGTCAATCTCGCCATAAACCCCCCAAATACTAGGGTTTCTGACTCGAATCAGATGCATAGAAGAGAAAACAACAAATAGAACAAGCTCAGTAGTCTCTTCAGAGACTTGTGAGAAAACAAACAGAGAGAACAGCAAGTTTGAAACACAGGGAATATACTTAGGCAAAGCTTGTCCCTCAAACAAGTTCAGAAAAGAAAAGCGATACAAGTTTAGAAAAGCAGTAGATGAAACATGCTTAGGGTCAAACAAGGTCCAGTAAAGGCAAGCAAGGAGCAAAAAGCTTAATAAAAAATACAGTAAAGGAACATACGAGATAGACATGTAGGAGCGTGCTTATAGAAACCACTAGAAGAAAGAACAGAACACAAAAGTAGAAGAACATGCATAATATGGCAAAACATAAGAACATAGGAGCAGACATGCGAGGAAAGAACATAAGAACATGGCATAGATAGATTCACACAAAGAAAAGAAGAAAAAGAGGCATCAGAAGTTATTTTGAGATTTTTCGAAAACCCTAAATTGAAACAGACTAATTTTGAAAAGAAAATTGGGGAAAAGCTTTAAAACGTTGAATATAGCACAAATACACCACAGATGTAAGTAAATAAAAGAGGAAGGAACCTCGAATAGCTTTAGGGTTTGAAACCATAGAAATGAGAAGGCTTGGAAGAGGTCTGGTCTTGAGTTAGAGATGGTCATGGCTAGGCTCCTAAAGCTCGAATACGTTGGAACAAGGCCAGAGAGGCCATAGAACCACAGATCTGAGAAGATCTGAACGAACACCATCGAGGTCAGACCTCGAAATCTCGAACACCCATGGCTTAGGAGGGAAGGAAGGTGAGCACAGGCCGTCCATGGCCTAAGAAGCTTTGGACTCCGGTGAGGTAATGGTCGGAGAAGAAGAGGGAGGCGATTAGGGTTTTGAGTGTTTGAGAGCATTTGAGAGAGAAGAGAGTTCGAAGGAGGCTGTCGAAGAGAAATGAGGGCTAGGGTTGGGGGTTGGTGGAATTAAAAAGGAAAGGGTCGTTTGTGGCCGTTGATCAAAATGATCAACGGCCTGGATTAAAAAGATTTTTGGGCGGGTTGGATTAAACGGGTCAAGGGGCTGGGTTTGAATGAATTGGGCTGGTCCAATTGAGTTCAAAATTGGGCTAATTTCAGGCTGAAATTGAAATTGAATTTGGGTTATAATTGAAATGAATTGAGGCTACAATTGAAATAGCCAATTTTTCCTTTTATTTTATAAAAATAAGTGAAAGATGTTTTAAAAATAAATTAAAGGTACTGAGTCAATAAATAGTATATAAATATTAATTTAAAAATATTGTGATTAATTTTATAATAAAAAATGCTATTAAATCTTAAAGAGGCTAGTATTGCAATTATATGCAACTTAGCTTTAAAAATACCAAACAAATTTGTAAAAATGTGCAAAAATCATGCTGGGTATGTTTTGGTGTAAATATGAGAATAAAATAATTATTCTCCACAATGGCAAGCTTTGGGAATAATTATTGGATTTTATAGTGTAAATATAGGCTATAAATTGATTTTAAAAAAATTATTAAAATGCCAAAACCTTTTGGTGTGATTATATATGCACATATATGTTATTTTGGAAGTGTTTTGGGTATAAAAAATACATAGGGAAAAATTAGGTATCAACAGCTGTCCCTCTTTACCCAAGGAGGATGAAAGAGTTGTCGGGTAAAGAAAAGATGGCCAATTTTGACTGGATCGGCGATTGAAAAGCGTTTTGACCGAGCTCTGGCTCCTGAGCTGCGTACATATCCCTGGTTTTATAGAAATAAGGCCATATGTAGTTCAGGAACCATTGACGTAGTGTGTCGAAGGGGGATTTGAAAAGAACGAACGCGATGATTAGATTTGAAAAGGCGTTGGGAGTCAAATAGGCTGTGGAGAACCGGAGTGGGCTCGCTCCTGCTGAGATGGCCATTTGCTAGCCGGTGTACCTACAAGTGAGCAATGTGGCGTGTATTGTACATAATTTAAGCATGATGCAAGTTCTCGTTGGACCATGAATGTTGTCTTTGGACAGTTAGGATGACCTCCTCAGACTATGATGTCCCGGGCCATGAAGAGCATAAGTAAAGGTTCGTAGGCCATGAAATGATGTTCTCGGGCTATGCAAACGGTGCCTCCGAACTATGATGCCTTTGAATAAGTTGACGATCTTTCAGCCCATGAAAATGTGGCAATCTTTCAAGCCAAATGAATGCAAAGGGTGGCGATCTTTCAGCCAGAGCAAAAATTTAAATGCAGGTGGCTATATTGCAGTCGTGCAGATGGAGACAATGCTTAGTCTCAAAAGGCAGACAAGTAGCCTTATGCAAGATGGAGGTAGAGCTTAACTTCGAAAGTCAGATAGATAGCCTTATGCAGAATGCAGATGGAGACAATGCTTGGTCTCGAAAGGCAGATAAATAGCCTTATGCAGGATAGAGGTAGATCTTAACCTCAGAAGGCAGATAGATAGCGTTATGCAAAAATGCAGATGGAGACAATGCTTAGTCTCGAAAGGCAGACAAGTAGCCTTATGCAAGATGGAGGTAGAGCTTAACCTCAGAAGGCAGATAGATAGCCTTATGCAAAAATGCAGATGGAGACAATGCTTAGTCTCGAAAGGCAGATAAGTAGCCTTATGTAGGATGGAGGTAGCTCTTAACCTTGGAAGGCAGATAGATAGCCTTATGCAAAAATGCAGATGGAGACAATGCTTAGTCTCGAAAGGCAGATAAGTAGCCTTATGCAGGATGGAGGTAGAGCTTAACCTCAGAAGGCAGATAGATAGCCTTATGCAAAATGCAGATGGAGACAATGCTTAGTCTCGAAAGGCAGATAAGTAGCCTTATGTAGAAATGTAGGAATGTAAAGAGTGCATAGTGGTGAGATTTTCTTAGCTGATAGCTGATTACGATATCGTGGCCATTGGGGATGTTGGGTGTAGACAGTAAATTTGTGAATAAGCGATCGTTCTGATGGTTTCCAACCTAAAAGGTACGAGCGTGTGAATGTACTCAGATGATTTGTGCCCTACATCCAAAGAAAAATCGTGAGTTCTGTAGAGGGGGGAAAGGTTAGTTCATCTTCTCGTGGCTCCTGACGTCGCGTATCATTGGGGTAGCATTGTTAAACGACGATAATTCAAATGATAGTTATGCATGATTTAGTAAATATAACGTAAGTATATATTTGAAAATATTTTCTTTCGGATGAACCAACAACCGCAACGTGGTTCAAGACATTGCGACCTCGCTTCCTCCGGAATTTTAAGGGTCCTCCTCAAAATTCTACCCCAATTTAATGGGTTGGTGCTTCTGACGGCTGCACTGAATGAATGAAAACGAATTGATTTTAGAATTTTGAATGCCCTCCTAAAAATTCTGCCCCAGTTTACTAGGTTGGCGCTTCCAGCGATGAAGAGACTGAAGAACTGACTTCAGAATTTTGAGGGTCCTCCTCAAAATTCTTCCCCTGTTCCAATAGCGGGGAAAAACTAGAATTTTATTAAAATGTGACCGAACCCATAGAGCTGCCTACGTATCCCCTCTTAAACGGGAATCAGGTCAGGCATAGTTCAAATTACACCATGAAGATAAAGCATATGATTACACATAGTATCGTTTCACTGCATCAGAATTGATTAGCTTTGGCCAAACTCTTCCTTCCATTTCTACAAGAATAAGGGCTCCTCCAGTTAGAACTCGGTGAACCATGTATGGACCCTGCCAATTGTGAGAGAACTTCCCCTTGACTTCATTTTGATGTGGGAATATTTTCTTCAACACCAGCTGCCCTGGTGTAAACTTCCTTGGTTTAACCCTTTTATTGAAGGCTCTGGACATTCTGTTCTGATACAAATGATCGTGGCAGACTGTATTCATTCTCTTTCTGTCTATAAGGGCTAACTGCTCGTAGCGACCTTTTACCCATTCTGCATCATCCAACTCTTCTTCTTGTATGATCCTCAAGGAGGGAATTTCTACCTCGGTGAGAATGATCGCCTCTGTACCGTAAACCAGCATGTAGGGAGTTGCCCCGGTTGATGTGTGAACTGTGGTACGGTATCCCAATAAGGCAAATGATAACTTCTTATGCCATTGTTTATGCCTTTCGATCATCTTCCTTAGTATCTTCTTGATCTCTTGAATAATTTCCTTAGATCTTCTATATGATCTGCGACTTTCTTGGATTTGATGATTACGTCATCCACATACACCTCGATTTCTTTATGTATCATGTCATGAAAGATAGTAGTCATGGCTCTCATATAGGTTTCACCAGCATTCTTCAAACCAAACGGCATCATTCTGTAACAGTATATCCCCCATGGTGTGATAAAAACTATTTTCTCTGTATCTTCTTCATCCATCCATATCTGATGGTATCCAACAAAACAATCGACGAATGACTGCAACTTATGATTAGCGCAGTTATCGATCAAGATGTGTATATTTGGCAAGGGGAAGTCATCCTTGGGACTGTCCCGATTGAGATCCCGGTAGTCGACATAGACTCTAACCTTCCCGTCCTTCTTTGGCACTGGCACGATGTTGGCTAACCATGTTGGATACTCTACTACCCTGAGAACCCTGGCTTTGACTTGCTTGGTAACCTTTTCTTTGATTTTCAAACTCATGTCGGGTTTGAACTTTCTGAGCTTCTGCTTTACTGGTGGACATGCCGGATCTGTCGACAACTTGTAAGCTATAATGGATGTGCTGAGATCAATCATATCATCATAAGACCACGTGAAGATGTCCTCATACCCTTTTAAGAACTATGTGTACTCTTTCTTTTCTGATGGTGACAAATGCACATTGATGCGCGTTTCCTTAACATTCTCTGTATCCCCCAAATTAATAATCTCAGTTTCGTCCAAGTTGGATTTAGGTCTATTCTCAAAGTTCTCGACCTTTCTGACAACCTCTTCTGGTATATCATCCTCTTCTGAATCTATATCCGTTTGTTGCGTTGTCTCATTGCAAGTCACAGTCATTGGTTCATCATCAAGATAGGTAATAGTAATGTTGTATAAATAAAGTAAATGATAGAGAAAATAATGAGAGCGAGATATATAATAAACTTGGAAATGCTTTTGATTAAATTCATAATTGTTCGAAACATCGGAGCTCTTTTCAAAAGTAAAGATAATGCGGAAAAGAAAAATCAACTAGTAAAAAGTAAAGATGCGATGCATGGTGCTTTGTTTAGCCTTTCTACCCCGAAGCTCTCCGGGCCGTGGTGGTCCTGATCGACCAATTAGTGAGTTCCCCTCGATTCACAACTTATATGGAAGGGCCTTCCTCCCCTTCCTCCTCGAAGATAACACAACAGTCCATATCATCTTCCAGAAATAGGTTCTTCATTGCGCCAATGCCTCATCTTCCTCCGATCCATATATGATGTTAGCCGACTGGAAAGTTTGCTCCAACCACGGTATAGGGTGCTCCAATGGGTAGTAGGGATTGCGCCATAATGGTGACCAGTCATCGAACTCTTTCCATGTATACTTATACCCCAGGCCGAAAGTAGTACCGTGTTTCTTTAGCTTGATGGGCTTGGTGATACCCTGGAGATTCTTGCCAAGCACTTTTCCGGGCTCATACCCGCTCCAATTCAGGATGCTCTTGATCTTGTTGTCCCACCATTTGTCCTTGTCCATGGTGTTAACTCGCTCGATATAGTGGTATGTCTCTCCGCCTATTCTTCTTCTGCCTCCAATCATTGGGATGGTTTGGCGACTATATATGGGATTGCCACTGTCGCCATGAATTATCACTTCTTGATGATTCTATTTGAATTTCACCGCTTGGTGTAAGGTTGATGCTACAGCTCCAGTAGCGTGGATCCAGGGTCATCCCAACAATAGATTGTAGGAAGCCGGGACGTCTATAACTTGAAAGTCGACATCGAACCAAGTTGGTCCTATCTGTAAGCATAGGCTGATTTCTCCAATGGTGGATCTCTGGGACCTATCGAAGGCTTTAACTTTGATAGCTCCATCTTTGATCTCATGCAAGCCTTTCCCTAATGTTCTGAGGGTTATTAGTGGACAAATGTTAAGGCTGGACCCCCCGTCAACCAAGACTCTGGTGATGAAGTAATCTTCGCATTGCACGGTGATGTGCAACGCCTTGTTATGACCAAGTCCTTCAGGTGGTAGCTCATCCTTGTGGAAGGTGATCTTGTGACTTTCCAACACCTGTCCCACCATATTCGCCACTTCGCCCCCAGTTATGTTGCTGGGAACATAAGCCTCACTCAATATGTTCATCAGAGCATTCTTGTGTGCCTCGGAGCTTTCTAGAAGAGCCAGGATGGATATCTGCGCTGGTGTTTTGTTCAATTGCTCTACGACCGAGTATTCTTTGGACTGTATTTTTCTCCAAAGGTCGACAGGCCCAGTCTCAACAAGCTATCCAGAGGCTTGCTTGCTGGACTCAGCTAAATGTTCCGGAGTGTATACCCTGCCTGTTCTGATCATGCCCTGTGCAGCAATTGCTTCTCCAGTCTTTGTTTTCCCTTTTCTCCTGGCTTCTACTGTGTAATCCTAAGGTATGGCGTTTGAATTAAATGGGGTCACATCTATCATTTTGACCGGAATAGGAACCCTTGGAGGTAACACAACAACTTCAAATGGTGCAGGTGCCTTTGGGATCCTGAACTCGACCTCAATTGGTCCTGGTGCCTTTACAGGAGGCGTTTCGAACTCAAGGGGTATGGACATGTTCACCTCGTTGCCCTCAGATGGCTGGATATGGACAATAATAGGGTTGAGGGTGACTGTCGGCCTCTTCGGTTCATCCCCTTCGGCAATCAATCCAATTGTCCCTTTAGGGTCCCAATCATCCTCAATCTCAATCATATGAATGCCTCTGCCCTTGTGGTCAGGCAGAGGGTTGTTGTGGACGTTGGGAGTGGGCTCCTTTGCTACGATGACCTTATTATCAATCAAGGTCTGACTCTTGTCTTTTAATGAGCGACATTCATCAATGGTATGGCCTTTCATTCCGGAATGGCATGCGCAAGTTTTGTTCGGATTGATCTATTGGGATGGATTTTCTGGAGTGATGGCTAGGATAGGGGTAACGTAACCGCCTACTTTGAGTCTTTCATATAGTTGATCAATCGGTTCAGCAATGACGGTATATTGTCTAGGAGGTCCGCGGTCGAAATTTGGTCTGGGCAGAGGAAAGTTTTGGCGAGTGGGTGGTGATTGATAGTGTGAAGGTCGGGCATTATAGGCTTGGTACACAGGTGCGGGTTGGGAATATCTGGGTGAAGTGGGTTGATATGTAGGTGGTGGAGATGATTGGTAGGTGGGTGGTGGAATTTGGTATGTGGGCGAGGGTGCTTGGTAATTTAGGGGAGGTTGATATGTGAGTGTAGTTGAGGGATTTGTTTGGTATTTCATAGGGGATTTGGTTCTTTGCGCAGCTATCACGGAGTTCACGTACTTCTTCTTTGACGTGCCACCAGACTGTAAAGCCTTGTTGGTGGCCTGTAATGCTTCGAGATTATTGACCATACAATTCTTGATACCCTTATCGATTCTTTCTCCCAACTTGATGATGTCAGAGAATTTCTGACCTTCTATCAGCATTAGCCTCTCATAGTATTGCGGATCCTGAGCCCGGACAAAGAACCTGTTCATCTGCTCTTCCTCTAGGGCTAGCCTGACCTTAGCAGCTTCTGACCTCCAACGAGTAGCATACTCGCGAAAGGTCTCTGTGGGTTTCTTCTTCAGATTCTAGATATAAAACACATCTGGTGTGTTCTCTGTGTTGAACCTGAATCGGTCCATATCGGATGCCATGCTCACCCAACTTGTCCATTTCTTGGAATCTTGGCTGATGTACCAAGATAAGGCGTCGCCTTTCAGACTCCTCATGAATAGCTTCATGCGGATTTTCTCGTCCTTTCCAACTCCTACCAGCTTATCACAATACATTCTTAGATGGACCCTGGGATCACCTGTACCATCGAACATCTCGAACTTTAGAGGTTTGTACCCCTCCGGAAGTTCAACATCTGGCTGAACACAATGATCTTTGTAGTTCAACCCCTCAACGCCTTTGTTACCTTCGACACCCCGGACCCGACTAGTTAACTTCTTGAGTTTAGCAGCCAAATTCCTGATGAGGGAGTCTTTGTCTTTTGATTCAGATGCACCTAAGATTGGTTGGGTATAGTGGGGCATAGTGTCCACAAAGATATGATTGTTGTGGATGTGGTCGTTTGTGGTGTTTTGCGGTTCGAGAATGAGGAGTGGAGTGTTATTGCATGTGTTTCAGGCTTGGTCATGAGCGGGTTGTTGTGGGGTGTTTCATGGAGGTATGGGGTTCTGGGTGTTAACATCAGGAGCGGAAAGAGTTATTGATAGGCTTGCCAAGTTCCGAACTTGGTCTAATTCTTCCCGAAATTTCAGCAATGTCTGCTCAAGATGAGCAGCAGTCCCCTTGGTAATTGGAGTATTCTGAGAAGTCTCCTCAATTTCCTTTCTAGCATTGGCGTCTCCCATTCTGCCTTTGTTCCTACTGGTAGGACTCGGAGGAGGAGGAGGTGGAGGGCCCTTGGATCTTGTAGAGTATGCTGATGATGCCAGAATGCACGAACTAACCTTGGGGGAGGGGAATAAAAATAAAAGAAAAACAAAAAGGTAAAAAGTTAGTGCGGGTTCTGAGAAAGATAATATTGCAATATTTAAACACATTGTGCAGGAATATAAGTCGTTTCCTAATTTGGGTGCCTTGTTGTGCCCGAGGTAGGACTAGCGACAAATTAAATTTGGAGAACTTATCATGCTAAATGCCTCATTTTATTGATAAAAATAAGACGAGTCTAAAAAATGCAATTTGAAATAACGGAAATAAAGACGTCACTAATGGCCAGTGGCCTTATTACATTATAAAAGCAGGAAATAAAAGATCCTAACTACTTGGTCCCAGAAGGACCTTCCCCAGATTCGGTATTCTCGCCTCCCTTGTACAGTTGCATCAACTCGCGCAGTCCTAGTAGCAGATAGGCTCGGGCCAGATGTCCACCTGCACTTCATCAGCATTCTGGCAGTCTTCAATCCTCTTCAGGAACTTTCCTTCTAGCTCTACTAGACCTCATTCCAGATACCCTAAGCGTTTGTTGGCATTGACAGCCATATCCTTCCACTCGTCGATCAATTTTTGGTGAGCTTCTTGTATTTCCCGGTGTTCATTTTCGCATTCTCGAATCCTCTTGCGCAATTTATTGTACTTAACTTGCGCTTCAGCCTTTTCATCAACAAGCCTGTGACCTCGGATGAACCCAGGATGACCGAAACAAGTGTGATTGTCTTCCAACCAACCCGAGTAGTGTGGCACACATCCTACGTGATACCTGTCTGCCTGAATAGTTTCTCTCCCCAAGACGAGTTAGCAATGCCACATGTGTTGTGCGTGACATCGGTGAGGGCTATCATCATCTTGAAAGTCAGCCCTGAAGTGACTCATTTTATCTACCCTTGGTATAATCTGCTTCCTTCCTGCTTGCCTCATGGCTCGGAGAGGGACATAAGGATAATTTCCCCTCAGACCGATGAGTATGAGGAATGGTGCATCCCGAGAACGAACAATGAACTCCCTGTTTGGGAACCACTCATACATCCACTGTACCTGTTCCTCCTTCAGATTTTTGAATAGTTCTACCCACCCTCTAGTGTCTTATGGCTGAGCGAACATGTTAGGAATGAAGTTCATTCGCTTTGGGTGGTGAAAAGCAATATGGTCATCCCAATCTCTGCGTATAATTTCCTGCCGGTAGTCACCCTTCTGAAGGTGTTCTATAAGCCAGAGTTGAAGTAACAGATTTCACCCTTCAAAATGCTTGGCCCCTTGCTGACACTTTTTTAAGGCTCGATATATCTCAGCAATGATCATGGGTACTATGCTGAAAGACTGCCCGTCGATCCCTTCCATTAAGGTCTTGGTTACCATGGCTAGTCTGGTGTGGATCCTAGCCTTCTTCATAGGAAAGACTATCATCACCAGAAAACAGAACATGAAGATGAAAACCCTTCTGTGAATATGCCCTAAGGAGGTAAGGGCAAATTCATTGGTGTAGGTGCGGTAGGACTTGCTATGGCCATATCTCTCGTACAAGTAGTCAAATGGTATGTAGGAGTTTTTCAAACAAGTCAGATCCGGGTTTTTCTTGAGTCCCATCATCTTAAGAAAGCCTCTTCCTTTGCGATTTTCTGGCATAAGCAGACCCGGAGTCTCCCAAGGGATACTAGCTAGACCCCCTATTTCTTCCAGTAAAGGAGTCGTTTCCAAATCCCCGAAGCGAAACACTGGCCGATCTCTATCCTAGGATAAAGTTACAGCCTCTATGATTTTGTTGTCAGGCTGGATTTCCAGAAGTGAAGGCAAATTCCCTAAGTATTTGCGAACAAGGGTCTGGTCGCTGGCATGAAGGTCCTCCCACCAGCTTAGCAGCCTCGGGCGAATGTTTGTTACCATATCGAAGCAGGGACTTCGTGCCTCATTTTCTGCAAAACAAAGGGTTAGACCCAGAATCGACTATTTAGATCAACAATTAGCATAATAGGTATTTAGTTCTCCATATAAATGCACAGAACATGGGAGTGTCCATTTGGGTTTCAAGGAAACCCGATGAAGTTTGGACAAGGCTATCTTAATGAGTCATTATGCGGACAACATAACTGACTCGGCTAGGTTTGACCATGATGTATGAACAGTTTAACAGAGTAAGGTTTCTACTTTTGAAGTGCTAGACTGGTACCCTTGAGTGGACAACTCAAGAGGGAAAGGCGCGGAACTGTCGACTACACCGTTGATCGACTGGTTTTCCGCAAATATGCCTTTGCCAAATTTAGGGGTAATAATATCAGAAGAGCGCAACCACTCATTATAAGCGTTGCTATAGTATTTGTTTTAGCACGAGTGGAGTATAATGCAGAAGATGAAGTTACAAGAATGAAGCAAATTGCATGTATTTTCATGTACATAAAATAGATGATTACAATAAGTGCTCGAAATTACAATGGTATTGGAATAATAGTAAAGCAGTTAAAAGAAAGGAAAGACATGAAGAGCCAAGTTAGTTCTCGTGATGAAATAATCAAAGGCAAGAAATAAATGCAATTAAAGAAATAATGAAGTCACCAATAGCATGTAATGGTAAAAATCCTAAAGAAATCCCCAGCAGAGTCACCATGTTGTCGACTCCCCGTCTTTCATTGGACGGAGGGTCCGAAATCGGGTGTACGACATTATGGGAGAGCAACTCTTTTATTCTCTTGCGAGAATTTGGTTTTTGGAATTTTGGAGAGTCGCCACCTAATGATTATAGTGCATTAGGACACTTTAAATAGATGAAGAAGTTTGATAAGAAGGAGAACCAGAGTTCGGGTAAGGGCTTAGAGATTATCTCAAGGGGAAGGTGTTAGGCACCCCTCAAGATCCACTAGTGTGGTTCCTGACCATTCTATAATTGTGACTTTAAGAAAATAGAAGAAGCAAGTAAAGTTTGTACATAAGGACCACAAATAAGTTTGAAAGCTTAAAGAAAAGAAAGGAATACAATTTTAGAAAAAAGGAATTATTTGAAGAAAACATAATTTAAAGAAAACATTTGCAAGAAAAAGGGAAAGGGGTCATAGGTTTATACAAAATATAGATCACATCAATGCAATATCCAGCAATCGCTCCTCAAAAGGGGTCGCACGTGATATTAGCACACCGGTCATCATATCCATATTCTACCCTTCCCACCCCGTTAAGGTACTTAAACGTGATTAGTCTCGTTTACTTATTGCTTGCTAGTACCCGTCCCAACCTATCAGTCCCGGGGTATCAGGACTTCTAATCCTAAAGGGGAAAGAAAAGGATATAGGTATATATGGAGTTCAAAGGTTAAAATTCTAATTGCGACATACAAAACAAGTAACAAATATAGGGATGAACAAACAAATAGGTAAGGCTCAAGTAAACTCCTTAATCAAACAAACACTTAGTTTAGCATGTCTTGGCACACACTGATTTGGTCTTTAAATTAAACTTAAATAGTGAACGGACTGGTTTAACACATATATTTAGATAGAAAGTCTGCATGAGGCAATTTGGATCCAATTGTTAGAAATTAAAGTATTTTAAGCGAGTGGTTTAAAAGGTACTGGTTTCAGGAGAAAGTAGTCTGATGCAGAAGAGTTTTGAAAAGAAATTATAGACTGCAGTAAATTGAGAAAAGGAATCATCAGACTCCAAGTATAAAATACAGATATGGTTGTGAAAGAGTTTCAGAGACAGAAATATCTAAGGAAAGGGTAAGTTGCAACTGTTTTAAAGACAATTTCAGGGACTGAGTAAAAAATGTTTAGGTAGAATGTTTAGAAAGAGACTGTTTCAGAAAAAGATGCCGATTTGAGGAACTTAAAAGTATACTGATTCCAGAGAGAGTTTTGTCAAATGGTTAAGAATTCTGAAAACGTTACTGTATTGAGACGTTAAGGACTAGTTAATAGGTCATTATTACATTAAGCGAATCAGACGAGTTTGATGCAAAGTCCTATAGGCATGATATCTATTTTCGATTTTTAAAGCCTGTTATTGAACTTGTAAAAAGAAGATTGTGTTGATTAACCCTACAGTTTGCCTAATGCACATGCATTCCTTATAGGCATGATTTCTGTATGCATTGATTACATGAACAATAAGTCCTATAGGCATGATTTCTATGTGACTTACAATATGATTAAACATTAAACCCTATAGGCATGGTATCTATATGACTTGAATTGAAAATATTAGACAAACCTGTAGGCAGGATCTCTAATGATTTGCAATATAATTGAACGTTAAATCATATAGGCGTGGTATCTACCCCTTATTGATGCAAGAAAGTAAAACCCCACCCACACCCTTTTACTATATTCCCCAAGTTCTTTATACAAATTATTACAGACCAAAAGAAGGAAAGAAAATACATCAAATCTAACAGCTAGATCCAAACTGCCTAATCCAATCTTTATGTCCAATAACATGTGATTAACCAATTCCGAATTCCAGATTTCCAAAGCCTTCTCTTTATCTAGGGTGTTTCAAAGTTCCAAGGAATTTTCGGAATTCCTAGCATTGCTTACACCCAAGATACCCATTTAGAATTAGAATAGTGCAGTGTGGAAGAGCCAGCTCTCAGACATTCAAGTTTGGAGGGAACTCAAGGGTCCCAAAGCATGGCTTGCAAGAGAGGGGCAGAACTTAGAACTAGGAATAAGTGCAAAGTGATTGGGGAACCATAACAAATGGTGGTCATGCCCAGCCATAAGTGCAGGCTGGCACACCCCCGACCACTTGTTTAGGTTAAACAAGTTAGGAGCAGACCTTGAAGGTCAAACCTAAGTCTGGATAGTGATCAGAACACTATCAGACCTAAGTCAAGGCTCAAACACATAATAGGGAAATGGGAAGTGGGAATTGATTGAGTTAAGGAGTTCAAAAGAACCCAGTTCAGGACCATAGACAACAATAGTAATGCTATGGCTGGAACCACAACTCACATACAAAGGGGAAAGGGAGAGGGGTTCACATAAGAGTATTAGTAACATGATTGCAGAAACATAGTGAAGAAAACACAACAAAACTTGGGAAGTAAATATGTAGTGGAGGAGCATTATTAAATTAAGAAGAACATACCAGTTGCAAGATAAGAACAGGCAGAACAATAAAGAAATCACGGCACAGCAGGAGTAGACTTGAGAGTTTAGAGAGAGAGCTCAAAATTGTTTTAGAAAGCACAAAGTAGAAGAAGAGAGTAGAATTTTTTTGTGAAAGAACTCAGTATTTGAATGTGTAAAAGCCTGTGTTTTTGTGCAGAAAACTCTATGAAAGCATGTGAAAACCTTGTGAAAAACATGTCCTTTAGTGCAAAAGGGCAGGCCTTTTTATAGTGCAGAAGGTGAGTAAGAAAAAAGGTAAGAGAATAGTTTTTGAAAGCAATCACAAGCTGTTTCCCTTTGGTTAAGGGATTTGATTCAAACGGGCAAAATAAATAAGGAACGGATTTGTTTAAAAAATCTTTTCTAAAGCAGTGTAATAGGGACAAATACACAGAAGTTTATTTAAGGAAATAGTCTAGTAGCACACGGTTTGGGCAGAACAGGGAAAGACAATCAATCAACAGCCAATAAAATCAGGATTCGAATCCCAGTGTGAATGAATCCAACCAGAAAAGGTGAGAAGGGGTTTAATTTAAAGAAAATCAGCAAACACTCAATCAAACTTTAAAAGGGATTCGAAATCAATCACAAGCTGGTGTGAGCACGTGATTTTTGTTCTCACGACAATTACTCCCAAAAAATATAAAATAAAATAGTTTTGTGTTGCATTTGATTTTTGTGGATTGTGTGT